>VNWY01000006.1:0-175593 GCA_009869845.1 Pseudachorutes palmiensis | reverse complement strand
TTTTCACTAATTTCTAATAATTTAAACTTCGTTTTTCACTAATTTCTAACAATTTAAACTTCGTTTTTCACTAATTTCTAACAATTTAAGTTTCGTTTTCACTAATTTTTAACAGTTTAAACTTCGTTTTCACTAATTTTTAACAGTTTAAACTTCGTTTTCACTAATTTTTAACAGTTTAAACTTCGTTTTCACTAATTTCTAACAATTTGATAAAAGGTCAAGCCCATCGCCCTCTCATCACATGTCAAGTCAAAGTCTTATTTACTTTTAAGGGCCTATCGCCCCAGTACTTGTTCTTTTGTCCTGTGAGTCATTTTCTGTATTTTTTCATGACTCCTCGGTCTCTTTTTTGTCTACAATCAGGGCGTCGTTCTAGTCCTTAACAACAAAGTCGTCGTCTAAAGTTCAGAAAACAAACTCAATCTTTCTTTTGTTTAAATCGTCATTGCAAAAAAGTCAACTGAAAGCTAACCGTACCAAGGCAAAATAGCCAGCACAATTTAAACTTCGGTTTTGACCAATTTCTAACAGTTTAAGCTTCGGTTTCACTGATTTCTATTTTTGATTACTATTTTGAATTTATTTTATATAAGGAGGATTTCACTTCCGTTTTGAAGTAACTTCAAGCCTGTGTTTTAACTTATTTAGACTGATTTTGGCTGTTTTCAACAATTATGCATTTATTCTGTTTTACAGTTTTACATTTATATATTTTAGCATTTGTTAATTATAGTGAAAGCTGTTTTACGCTTTTGTCCTGGCGCTATCTGTCGTCCTTTAATACTGGACCGATTTCGATTCTGTTTTATGAATATGAAAAAGCCGCATTGATATTGACGAAAAGTGACCTCCTTCTGAGTTTAAATGTCAAGTTCAAAGTCGGGAAACGTGAAAAATGATTTCTACAAAACTTTCTCATTTCATTTCAATTCAGTCAACAATTTTTCCATAATGACTGATTTTATACTTGAGATTTTATGCTCCAGCATTCCATTCCGGTGGGAAGTGACGTAAGTCCGGCACTGTAGATGCAACTGCTGCACTGAAGTTTTGACAATGCAAGGGGGTGCCATTGGCCCTGTTGCCATCAGAATAGTTCCCGGTTTCATGAAAAAGATTCTCTGCGGATTTGTGATTATGATCGGATCAGAATGTCAATTGAAATCATGATTCCGGACTGTTGATGTTTATGCCAACTCCAGTGACCTGTGTTGTTTGCATGAAGTATTGTTAGTGTTTTAGTTGAATTTGGGGCATAAGTGCGTGGACGTGGCAATGGACACATTCCATCGTGAGTGGGTCCGCTGCCTGTCAGTTCGGGGGTGTTTGGGGTTGTTCTCTTTCCTTTGGCCAGGCTGAGTGACTGAGGCCTCGAACATGAGCATGCTCTCGGGGTGGTTTTGTTCTTCATATTTCATGCAGTGAAGCATACACGTTTTAAATTCAATTGTTCCCTTCATCCCCCCTTGCGGGATTAGGTGGAATTCGAAGGTATAAAAAACGAAGCTCGTGATAGATAGTGCACATTTCGGAAGACTTAGCTAAGGTCCACCCGATTCAAGCAAGCCTTGTTCCTTGGGTTACTGCCACTAGCACCTACCTACCCAATTGTTGCAGATTCCTTAGGCACGCAGGGCCCATAAAAAATGACAGACAGCCAGGATGGATATCTTAAACTTTGTTACAAAGAAATTGAATTGTGATTTGGCACGAAATTCAGCTCAACCCCTTCATCCCCTTTTCCTCAATTTATACACATGCATGCATTAGGCATCCGACCATGCTGAGGTTACAACCATTCCCAAAAATGTCCTGACATAATGACTTTATATGGTGGCGTGTCATACAACAAAACTTCAAAAAACACCGACTACGCGTGCGCCATGAACACTCGAATCCATCTCAAACAACAATTGATTGGCGTGTTTACAATAGTAATTCTAAACCAACATCCGGCAGGAATTGTATGAATGTGTATGTGGAATATGGGAATGCAGTGAAACTGACGGGAGAACGGCGTATGGCCTGAAACAAATGTTAGGAATAATAATATCTGGAAGGCAAGAGAAAGTTCTTGGGTGAAAGTAAATGCTGCCGGTGAGGGTAATGAAACCAATTATCCTTCTCTATCATTTACCATATCCCATGCATATATAACATGCGAAAGTTGGTTTCTGAATTTAAAGGCTTCACTGAGCTCGTCATAATAATCAAATCATTTTAGGAACTCGGTGAGTCGAAAGACTTTCAAGTTTTGTTCCTTGTACCAAGCTTCCTAGGACGAAGTTCCAAAGGGAAAAGGAATGATCTTCAATTTTAAAAGGAAGGAGCAGGTGAGAAATGAGGCATAACGAAATCTAATCAATCTAATCAAGTTAGCAATCTAGCATTATGGCTCGTCCTCAATGATCTCTCGTGTTAATAACTCTCGCCAGAGAAAGAAAGCTTGAACTGGTGGCACTCTTTACATGAAAAAAAAATGGATGACGCTGAAGCCGCTGGAGGAGATCATTTCCTCCGACACCAAACAACAATGACAGGGAAGAGGCTGACCAAAAGAGGCTGTTCCGTTTTTTTTCTTTTTGCAATCTTCAGGATCCATAATAAAAGGAAGCGAAACATGTTTGGAAAGAAGTTAAAAGAAAATGTGAAGTTAATAGGTGCGCAGAGGAAAATGCAATTTGCCCTGAATCCCTCACACGTCGTATCCTCTTCTTGATCTTCTCTAGACAAGTACATTTTGGAAAGTTTTAAAGAAGTAAGCAGTTTATCATTGAACTCTGAAGCACGGGGTTTGTGCATTTATTACATAATAAAAGAAGAATCTTCAAGTAACAAGTTAAATCATTATTACCGCATCACCACCGCACCCTTAAGAACTACTGTGTCGCCTTAGAATCTCCGTTTTATGTGCAATTCTTCCCAACTAAAAACTTCCATTAAAGTCCCATTCCATTGTCAATTTGCTGTCCTTTATTTCCTCGCCTTGACTTGACAAAATCTCACACTTACAACACACCCAGGTTTACATTTTCGTCTATCCCCTTTTACAAACATATACAGCCCTTTACAGAAAACTTTTGTTGGTCGAATTAGCAAAATAGAGCTATAAAAAGAATCTTAAAGTTTAAACATACTCCTTTACAAGAAAACATTTTGAATTCCTTCTCTCCAGGAAGCGGAGAAAGCAATTAAATATGGAACTTTTAATGCGCATTCAAAACTTATCCTGCTTGAATGCCCGGCATTAAAACTTTGTTCCCGTACAGGATTTAACATTACATTTTGTGCTTACTTGGTGAAACTAAAGTGCAAAAGTGCAGTCCAGTTTAAGCCAAATGTCGCCTATTACTTTGTGCATCACACTTTCTTTTGATGTGACTTTCTCCCCTTGGCATATCCTTTATGGCAACATCTGCTATCA
Organism: Pseudachorutes palmiensis; assembly: GCA_009869845.1. Classification (NCBI taxonomy): domain Eukaryota; kingdom Metazoa; phylum Arthropoda; class Collembola; order Poduromorpha; family Neanuridae; genus Pseudachorutes; species Pseudachorutes palmiensis. The sequence goes on along the minus strand of VNWY01000006.1, from coordinate 172,166 downwards.
CCACTTCCTTTTCGACAAAGTTGTAGAGGTTTTATACTAATCCCATGATGGCACCTGTACGTCAATCCGACATGGTGACCGGACTCAAATAACGTGACCATAGAGCATAAATTCGTTTTAATGAAACGCGGATTTAAACTCTTTCATCATCACGGGAAAAGTTAGATTCCGTTCTGCTAAAGGCTAAACTTAAGCTTTCTTCCACGACCTGCTTCCTTTCAAAACGTCATACACTTCTTGTTCAGCTTTTGCTTCATTTTAGAGCTATATACATTCTTTTTCGTGATGCCTCTGGACATGAATAGCGCTCTGGCATTTCCTTGACTGACTCATAATCCACCGACTGGTTCTGTTTTCCCAGCCGGACTTACAAGCCATTGCCAAAGATGATTGGTTTGTGTGCCTTTATTGTTATGCAGTTTTTATGGAGGACGGAGCAGAGTGTTGTAATTTATTAGTAACTCCATAGTCCAGATGATCTCCATTTCTGTGAGAAGTTTATGAGAATTTATGTAGCTATCCATGTCCATAAGGGATTTTTATTATTAAGACTATTAGGCCACTATTATGATTACCATAAGATATCGTGCGAGAACAAAGTAATCTCTAAATACGTCCATTCATTCACCCTTCCTTTCAATGTTCTGTTCCGAACCGTATCATTAGGAGGTAGGGGATTATTATGTGCTATCCATTCCAGCGACTAGGTCCAGCACCAGGCAACCTCAGATGTGTCACTTGATAAAGGAAGGAAATGTACAGACATGACATGTACACTACACCACAGAGCTCAGACTCACAAAGGTGTTGGTCGGCGCTGTAAAACTAAGGCCAACTACCACCGAAAAGTGAAACTAAACCGACAAATTATGATGATGATAATGAAGGAGTAATAAATTTAATATCTACATGGAACATAGTGCTCCATTTTGACCCCTACTTCCGACCCCTCGTGGCATTAGGCTCGCCATAGTAAAAAAAAACAGGAAGTGCGGAGATGAAGATGCATGGGCTCCTGGGTACAAACGATTTTGTAGATTCAACCACACGCCATTTTAAAACCTCATTCCCATCATTCTAACAGTATAGATACTTTTATTGGGTAGTTTCCTTTCTAATTATAATTAAAACCAATAATAGCACATTAAAATTGGGAATTTTGGGTGTAAAATGCTCAACAGAGCGTCACTTCCAACCAAGCACGAGAATGGAGAAAGTTCATTTGCCAATTTAGAAACTTTAGAAGAAACCTAATAATGCGGCTACGAATTTGGAAACATTTGTTTCAACTTTAACGCTGTTAAGTCGTGCTTGCTATTAAACCGCAATTTGTGTTTTTTCTTTCGATGGAAACTGGGTTTTCAATTGGAAAATGATATTAAAAAACGGACCCTGGATCCCACCTTCAGTGTTAGTTCGTTCTTATTCCCAGTGGTGTTTTTCCCATTCGAAAATCAGAATGAATTTTATTAGTTCAAAGTATAATATGTCAAATCGTGAGTTGGAAAATGTATAAAATTGCAATCTCTCTCATGGGAACAAAGATGCAAAGGAATTAAATTCTAACGGCAAATTCCACTTTGGATGAATGAAATCAGCAGAAAAAAGTTGCTTGTACTCAAGGGATGTACTCAATCAGATGAATTGTGAGCGATGCAATTGGCTTATTGGATATTATTAAAGATAATAATAAATTAGTCAGTAGTGCCCGGCATTAGAACAGAGTGAAGTCCTTATCCAAACATCAAGGGATGAGAGATTGGGCCATGACATGATGGATATCATCCACTTCCCTTGAATTCTAATTAGAAATATGTTCTACAGTGATGATTAAAGTCTCCCTTCTGTCCTACTTTAGTGTCAACAATTCAATCACAATACAATTCTATTATTACTACTTTCACCCGCATCCAATCAAAGTTTCTAATCCAAGCATCAACCACTCCAATGAATCTCAATTCAGACTTGTGTAAAATTATTCCTTTTCATCTCCACGTCTTCATCATTCCAACAAAAAAGCTTTGATTGGATCCAATTGGTGATCGGAGTGAGTGACAATTCCCAAAACCATAATTGAATTTAACACACGGAGAAAGTGCAGCCTTTCACTCTTCTTTTTCAATGGGAAAACTTTCTGGGGATGATTTGCTACCATCAAAGGCATCCCATTTGTCCTTCCAGTACTTCTCTTGGAGCTATTATGAAGCACTGAACAATGACAAAATACTGGACAAGAGCCTTTACATTTCGACTGATCGCGCATCATTTCCCAAGAAAGACTTGTTCGCAAGTATATATACTTAATAAATGCCCTCCTGCTTCCTGCTATTAATCAACGCCTTCCCCTCTCCCCGTCATCCTCTTTGTAAACACATTTGGGGGAAAGTCAGCCATGTCAATTTATTAGATTCGACTTGCATTGTACAACTAAAGAAATATCTTATTAGATTTCCCCTCTGCAATGCCACTGCCAGCATAGCCTTTATTGGATTATTTTTCCACGATGATGGTGGTGGAAGTCCAATATCCAAAAGGAAAAGCCAAGCAAGTGACAAAACAAAGTAATCACCAGGACTAGGGGACAAGGGACGCCAAAAGAAATTCAGCCTGTTGTGCAAAAGTTGAGGAAATTAATTTAACGCATCATGATTTATCTCTCCGTCAGTCACCACCACAAATGGCAAATTTCAACAGGATTTGGTGACTTTATTTGGTTCGGAGGATGAGAGTTTATAAGTCGAACTTCATGACTCTGCTTTGGCAAATGCGTGTGTGTGTGCCTTGAGGAGATTCGAAATTCATTTGTTGTAATTAGAAATGCATCATCTAATGAAGGAAGTGCTCTAGGCATTTTTAAACTTCGGAGCCTATTGGTGGTCACTGGATTGCTTGCTTCGCGCAGAATGAATTACACCTTTCAGGTAGCTCCAACAATGGACGCTTGTTCAAAAGGAAGCTAAGAAGCTCTCATTTTGGACTTTTAATCTAGAAGACCATCAACTAAAACTCCCTCCCTTTTGACAGACATTTTAATAAGTTGAGTCAGTGCATATTATTATGATCCCCATTATTATCACCCGGATCAGCACACATCACTGTAATTACTCCCCTTCATTATTCCTTTAACAATCCGAATCAGAATCCTTCCAATCCCCTCACACTCCAAATATGTCTCCAACAAAAGGAGATGAACAACTTTTTCTCATGACCAATACCCGCCTCATCTCTCTCGTACAGATTACACCGGGTAACTGATGAAACCCTGGGCTCTCCAAAGTCCGAATAATCCCGCACCCACGGGAATTATAGACGCGCAGGTTGCGGAAGATGGAAGTCAAAATAAATACAAGGGACTCGGAAGCATCTCATCATCTAAAATCCTTTTTCCTTGGGATTCTAGACCTAATCGGAGGGAGCGTCGTCATCCTAATCATAATGGAAATGTCAAAGACCAGTAACAGCAGTTTATGTTTTGGTTGAGGGTAGAAGATGAGAGGCGCAGCTGAGGATGAATCATTTCTGGTCGTGGTGAGATTGGACCGCTTCGGATGGTGGTTACAAAAACAACGAAATTGTATTATGGCCGACTGGGTGTTGCTACTTGGACTCCAAGTCAAAATAATTTTCATCACGTACTTTCAGGAAATGAGCTCAAAACAATCTACCCGTGAGTCATTAGCACCCAGAGTCTCCTTTCAAAAAACTCACAAGCCAAAATGGCGTCATTCCCAAAACATTTCTGCCATTTTATCATAAATTCAAACACTCAATCTTCCTTTCTGAAAGCCACCGGTGGAATCCCTAATATTGAAGATGTAATAATGAAATAGCCCACCAGTTTAGATCCATCACTTTCACATGCCAATTCTGGACAGGTTTCTTCCTCACTAAACAAACTATGCTTTTGTACGACTTCGGCTGTTGGCATCCCCGTGCCTTTGGACGCAAGAGAAAAGCCGGCCTGAGATAGAGCGCACCGGTTTCCGTTTTCAGATTGAGTTATTTTGAAAGCATAAAATGAAAGTCGTTATTTCCGGTTTTACGTTGCAAACTCTGCCGGAATTTTGAAGGCTCTGTCAAAATTGAACGCTTTATGCTTAAATTGCACAAATCCGAAAATGGAACAGTTTTAAGAATCTTTGGGGTTGTGAAAAGAGCATGAAGACGCATAAATAAAGCAAGAATCCTTGCTTCCTTGTTGCGGAGTCCATTGACGAGGAAGAAGATCCCATCATGGATGGATCATAGCCTTTGTTCTTTGAGAAAGATAAGGTGTGGTGGTAAGAGTAAAGTTTTTGGTAAGAAGGGCGTTCGTCGGTCTCATCTTCTTTCTGAAAGAAAGACATTCCTCTTCCCCGAATTCCTTACCACCCATTTCCAACACATTCACGAACAACGTTTTTTCGTACCTTGCATCTTCTCTATGATTACAAATTACTCTTCTTTCTGCCGACGACTTTGGGATCTTCCCCACTTTTACGCGCAGTGTTATAACAAACAAAAGAAGTCCTCCAAACAGAAGAAGGGCAATTCAAGAGTAAAGTGATAAGTACTACCCCACCACCGGAAAATGACAACTCAACGTCTCAATCCGGGTGAACAATTTCTAAAAGAAACCACATTAATAAAGCTCACATTTACATAAAACCGTTAAAACTCTATCAGAACTCAGTCAGTCGTGACTTTTTTAGGGAAAAAAGAATCATGTTAATAGAGGATAAAGAATATTATTATTATTTTTATATTAATATTTTGTCCTATTTCTATTTTGCAATAAGGGAGACAAACCAGTTTCCCTTTAAATATACGGATACCGTTAGAAAACTCTTCTAAAAGTTGAAGCGTTCTTTGCTGTGAACAAATTAACACATTTTTCTTTTTAAATCAAAACGACATTTGCCATGTCTGCATAATGGACTTGGGAGATAAAATTAATCGGTAAAATTACTCCTACTCAGTTAGAGCTTTACTGAGCTCTCAACTCTTTGCCGATTGAGTAAGACACAATTTTGTTCCAGTCAATTTTTGTTCTCGTGACGGGCAAAACCCTCCGCAGCGCCTTGAATGTAGTGTCTGACATCGTCTGATAATTCTCACCTGGAAAAACAATTTCAACATTAAATACAAGCGAAGTAAACTTTTATAAACAGTGTAAAAAATAATCTTCATACTCAGAGCATTGTGATATTCGCTCTCCGCAGTCTCAACAGCACGAACAAACTCAACTGCAAAATCTGACTCGCTCTGAAAATAATAAAACGTGCTTGATTAGTGCCGAGTTTGTCTTAAAATGAATAAATATGACCTACCGCCACCGTGATATTTTGGGAGACGTCTTTAGAGCTAACGAGTTGGACATTTCCATCTTCATAGTAATGGACTTGAACTTTGAGGTTACCCTGTAATGACACCTTTTCTCCAACTGCACTTGTGTCGAAAGCTACAAGCCAACGAGACCTCCAACGCCCGTTCCTAAAATTATACAAATTACGTACAAAAATGAAACCAAAGTTTGTCGTATATAAAATTAATATATTTCACCAAAAGTTCTTCGGCTGGAACTGATGATCTTCAATACATGCTATGAGAGTGAGTTGAGTTCCATTGAGTTTGTAGAAAACTGAGTGAGCTCCATGAGGATAATGCTGGGAAGCATAGTTTCCAAACTCCGTTTCCAAGCTGGAACGCCAAGCCTCCGCCTTTTTGTCAAACTCCCATGGCTAAATCAAATATTGCATCATACAACTAAAAAATAATGATTTGATTATGATTTGCAACCCTGATTACTTGAAAATCAGAAGCTTCCTTTTTTAGGTGATCGTAACGAAATGTCTGCTTGGACTTTGGATCAATGAAACGACCCGAAGGCAACTCATTGTGCTCAGTAACGAGGACGTGATCATCTCCAACTTTACAAGGAGTTTGCTGCTCCTTATTGTAGTAAGCAAAAGCACTGAATAAAAACAATAAAATGAAGAATTTCTTGTTGACATTCTTAGTTATTACAAAGCCTACCTTGAAGCACCTTCTTTTAGCAGTGTATCATTGTTCAGGAGTGTCCTCACATCTGTAGATGAACAAATAATGAATTGACACTTGTAATTTAACAAGTTATACCCAGTCATAATAACTTACCATTGAACACTTCGTTGAACTCCCCAGGAGGCGAATGCATGATGAAGTTAGTAACGATTTGCATCTGTTGGAATGTAATTTCTAAAGTTGAGTAGGTCGTTTGTTTTCTGTTTAAGTTTACCTTTGCTTCATCACTGATGGGTTCATCCAGTTCCGATGCCATGACTTGACCTTAGACCTGCTCCTCTGTTTACCGGAAGTGACTGGATGTGGGAGTGTTTCTTAGTCCACTTGCCCTGCCTGTCAGCTGAGGAATTCAGTTGACCACAAACTGTTGATGATTCACCAAACATAAAAGGAGGACATGGACATCAACAGGGACCAATTAGCAGTCGGCGCCGCCACATTTATACACTTTTATCTTCAGCAAATTAATCACCAGAATCTCTACAAACTTAATAAAACCTTGTAATTGGGAAAATTGCAACAAATTACCTGTTACAGACTTTAATACCACATAAAATATAAAAATATAAAATAATAGACTACCACATAAAATTAGCAAATTGTTAGCAGAAAGGAATGCCTTTGCATTGATTCTCTAATTCGCTGTCAATTTCTTTTCCACCTGAACTAGTGAAAATCATGGGCTAAATACAGGGAAAACTAAATTCTTAAAAAAATTGAATTTTCAAGAAATGGACGAAATGGCTGAGAATAGCTTATTAGTTCCTTCGTATGCCATTACACACCAGCTTTGTCAGAATAATGAACATCTTGGTAACACCTTTTGTCTTTACAGTAATTAGTAGGAGGTGCTAACTTATCATTACTCACAAAACTATTTATGTAAATCCTCATCTTCTTAATTCCAAAGTAAATTCATTTCTTAATTTAATTTAAGGTACTTCATGTTCATATTCATAATATTTTGATTTATATAATACAGCATTAATATATAATAATATTATATATATTTTTTTTTTAATCTTTTTAACAATTTTTTTTTTCAACGATAATTTTCAAGCCGAATTCGCTTAATTCGAATTTGGAAATCAAAATTTTTAGAAATTCCATTCTGGGCCGAGATCTTGGTTATAAAGCGGTGCAGACCTCGTTCGGTTCCTTATGTCAAAACCCCCAAAAGGAGGCTCTTCTTCTTGCCTCCACGCCATCAAAAAACCCAGCTATGCTTTGCAGGTCGGAGGTCAATGTTAAGGTCATCCTTGTCATAATTCCTACATTAGCGGATGTTTATTTATGGGATGATTGAAGGATTGAATGGTTCTCGCTTTTTCAATCCATGTTGATGTAACCTGTGAGACTTTTTTGACCAAAACAATAAAAACCGGGGCGGGAATGGAGAATTTATATTCACGAAAAAATAAAAATGATTTTCTTTAATTTCCAGGTGTGCTCGTGAATTGTTGTGAATGTGGATTTCTTTGTTTAAAAACAAAGGAATTCTTATAATCCTTAGAGTAAAAGTTATAAATAAATTAATTAGATTGCCACAAGGAAGAGGAAGTGAATGATATCAGGTAAAGTTGGAGTTTTTGTAAACACCCACGCTTGTCAGTAAGGTAAATCCTTAATTTTTAATTAACAGGCTAAAAATGGTGGTTAGAAGTTATGAAGAGGAATGCCAGTATCTGGAGAGGATAGACGCTACTTCATGGAAAATCAAAAAAGGATTCCAACCAAACATGAATGTAAGCCGCATGGGTAATGTGTCGGACTTTAAGTGGATTCTAATTTTGATTGAATTTGTAGGTTGAAGGGGTGTTCTATGTCAACGCTCACCTGGAGAAGCTTATGTTTGATGAATTAAGAAATGCCTGTCGACCAGGAGGGATAGGTGGATTCTTACCAGGAATGAAACAAATAGCAAATGTAGCTGCTTTACCAGGAATCGTCGGACGCTCCGTAGGTCTTCCAGATGTCCATTCAGGATATGGTTTTGCAATTGGAAACATGGCAGCATTTGATATGGCTAATTCCGATGCAATTGTTTCGCCTGGTGGAGTTGGGTTTGATATCAACTGTGGAGTCCGGCTGTTACGAACGAATTTGTTCGAGAAAGACGTAAGACCTGTCCAGGTAATATTATTTAGATATATAATTAAGGCTAGTGTAAAACCGTAGAGATGATAATGCTTGGTTTTTATTCTTAGGAGCAAATTGCCCAGTCACTTTTCGACCACATTCCAGTAGGAGTTGGTTCGAAAGGAATTATTCCAATGACGGCAAAGGAAATGGAAGAGTGTCTGGAGATGGGAATGGATTGGTCACTCAGGGAAGGGTATGTATGGGCTGAAGATAAAGAACACTGCGAAGAATACGGGAGGATGCTCCAGGCAGATCCATCAAAGGTTTCCAACAGAGCAAAGAAGCGAGGATTACCCCAAGTATGTCATCTTTATTTGGAATATTCGGACTTCAAATCCCTAATTAGAAGTTTGTTATTAGCTCGGAACGCTCGGAGCTGGAAACCACTATGCAGAAATTCAAGTCGTGTCTGAAATCTATGACAAATGGAACGCTAGTAAAATGGGAATCGAGGAAAAGGTACGAGTTAATCTTTATTCCTAAAGGCCATGTGGAACAATAGGAGTTTTGCATCGATTTTACAGGGCCAAGTATGCATCATGATTCACTCCGGTTCGAGAGGGTTTGGACACCAAGTGGCTACGGATGCTCTACTTGCTATGGAAAAAGCAATGAAGCGAGATAATATAGAAGTTAATGATAGACAACTCGCCTGCGCCCGAATACATTCACCGGTAAAATTAACCTTTTTGATATTTCCTTTCAATTGTAAACAAAAGACTCAACTCAGGTGTGAAGCTACTATCCCTTTCGTTTGATTGTGCCACTTTTTTTTTTACATTCTCTTTTACAATTTGCTTCCTGAACCGTGTAGCAGGTTTTTCTTTTTTTACAACAGTAAATGTAGTAAAATGTCCTTTTATATATTTCTTTTCAGGAGGGCCAAGATTATCTCAAGGCGATGGCAGCGGCGGCTAATTTTGCTTGGGTCAACCGTAATTCAATGACATTTCTCACCCGCCAAGCCTTTGCGAAGCAGTTTTGTATGTCACCGGACGACCTTGACATGCACGTTATTTACGACGTATCTCACAACATTGCAAAAATAGAACAACATATTGTAGATGGACGCCAAAAAACCCTTCTTGTACACAGAAAGGTACACAATCCACATTCAAATTTTATTTAAGCTTAAAAGTATCCCTGTTCAGTTTTATTATTCACGTAGCAAAGTTTTACTCGCTTCACCAATCACACTACTCCTGATACCATTAATAATACCCCTTTAAAAATCCAATTTTTCCAAACCCACCCTCTGTATACTGGGTTTTTATGCACAATATTTGTTTTCATCTTTAGGGTTCCACAAGAGCATTTCCGCCACATCATCCTCTTATACCGGTGGATTACCAACTGACTGGTCAACCTGTTCTCATCGGTGGGACTATGGGGACATGCTCTTACGTTCTAACCGGTACCGAGAAAGGAATGCATGAAACGTTTGGATCAACTTGTCATGGAGCAGTAAGGGCTTTATTCATTACTTCATTAAGATAAATATTTAATTTAAAATTTGGCCTTAGGGGAGAGCAATGTCGCGTGCCAAGTCGAGAAGAAACTTAGATTTCCAAGATGTACTGAACAGTCTACAGCAGAGCGGAATTAGCATACGTGTTGCATCTCCTAAATTAGTAATGGAAGAAGCTCCAGAGAGCTATAAGAATGTCACAGATGTTGTCGACACTTGTGACCAAGCAGGAATCTCCAAAAAGTGCATCCAACTTAGGCCAATTGCTGTCATAAAGGGATAAATTCGGGTAAGAAATGTATGAAATGTGAGCCAATTAAATTCGCTAGTCTAGAGAATGAATGATAACCGAATAATTGAGTAGAATTATAATGTAAGTATAAGTAAATGTAAGTGTAAGTAAATGTAAGTAAAATAACTCATTTTACTACTAACCGCATTCCAAGTACAAACCTATAAATTATAGTTTAAATTATATTTAAATTATAAATTATAAACCTATTATAGTCTAATAATCTTCAGTTAACATAAAATTCTTTGGGCGTTAAAGTCTATTAAAAGTAACAGCAGTCAAAATCTTAATTGTATGAACACAACACCAAGTCTTAAAAGTGAAAGTTGTACTGTCAATTCATTTGAAAAATTAACGTGCTTTCAAAGCTTTTGTTCGCACGAATTCTCTTTTCAGTTCTTATGCATTTCCTCTCGGGATGAATCGAAGCTTCATGTCCAGTTCGGGGTGAACTGCCAAGCAGGAGATGGCTACTGAAGTTTGGATTTCTGTGGCTTCAATGTCGTAGTCGTTGATGATCCTGTCCAGAAGGCATGTGGTCACCTTCTCCACAAGTTTGTACCCCATGCATGCTCTTTTTCCACTGGAAAACGGCAAGAAATGCGCAGGCTTAGAGAATGCACCGGTCTTCATTAGGAAACGTTCGGGCAAAAAGTCGTCCGGGTTCGTCCACAATTTGGGGCTGGTGTTCAGTTCATAATTGTTCAAAATCACCATCGTCCCTTTCTTCACTGGATAGCCTATAGGATTTAAAAAATAGAAAGCCTTTGTTTTAGAAAAGGTTTTTCTAAAAAAACGTTTCCCTTACCGTCAATCTCTGTGTCTACCGACGCCACATGGGGTACGATTGGAGAGGAGCATTTGCGGAGCGTTTCGTGGATAATAGCCTGCATGTAGTTCCCATTCCCCTCGTGGACGTACTGGAATTTAAATGTATTTTTAGTCAACCTTGTTCTAAAAAACAATGCTTTTGCCCTTTGCCCTTTTAATTATACCTGCTTGTAGATTTTCTGAGAAAGTCCTGGGACCGCAGCAATTTCAATCAGGGCCCTTACAAGGAGATTAGCGACAGCGGAATGTCCTCCTAGAAAGTCTTCTAGTTCGTAAAGGACTTGTTCCATCGTGAGCTTCAACTCGGGCTCGGCATCCTTCAAGTGAATTAGTAGAATGTCCACAAAGTCTTCGGGATTATCCATGTCCAAGTTTTCCCTGAAAATTAGTCAAGTCTAGATTTTTTCTTCAAATTATGAAACTTGGACCCTCAAGACCGAGGGCGACCCTTTGTTTTCGTTCTAGAATATTTATGACATGGTCTTACAAATGGGGATTAATAATCCGGTTGACGACGAATTCCCGGATTGCTATCCCCATACCAGCCAAGTGCTTCAGGTGTCCGCGGAAGAAGGGTGCCAGAAATGGGAGAACGTCGGTTGGATGATTCTGATTGATTTCATAAAAAATGTCGTCAAACAGTCGGACCATTTGAGTAAAGCCAGTGTCATCTGGATCCTCAAATGTGACGCCGCAGAAGAAGCCGTAGAAGGCATTTGCGGAAGCTTGGTTGATCAGTTGCTTCAAATCCTGGACCTGTCCTTCATTGATTTCAGCCCTTGAGCGGAGTTGGTTAGATAGCCAATGGGATGCTTTCCCGAGCGCAGAATCAGCAAGACTTGAGTAGACGGATGAATGGCAGAAGCGTCTGGCTAAGGCTCTTCTTGTTTTCTGAACTTGAGACCAGTTGCAGAAGGCCAGGGCTAAATATACATGAAAAATATTTTGACCAATTCAGTTCCTCTTGAAAGCCGGAACAATTAACTTTGAAGAATGTAATTCCAGGAAAGAACGGTGGAAATAATAAGGTCTTAAGAGGACCGTTAGAAAAAAAGAAAAAAAACGAGACCTAAAGTTTCCGAAGGTTAGACAGAATTACGGTAATAAAATAACCCAAATTCTATTTCCAGTGGTCACTAGCTGACTGCTTTAAAAACCATCTCCCCTGAAAAAGGAAGGGGAACAATGGCAGAACAAATTATAAAAGTTAGCTTACAATTCTCTTTATCACCACCGAAAAGAACGTGGTAGCGCTTAAAACCACAGCGGTCACCAAAGTCACCACTTTTCTCAATGAGGATTTGCTTGATGAGACGATAAGAGCTGACCACCACGGCGTCAACGGTGCCCAAACGGAGATAGTAAATCTCACCAAATTTGGCAGCCAAGTTTGTCATCTCCACGAACGGCTCACTTCAATTCCAAACAAAAATTAATCACCGGTTCATAAGTCAGCGTCTGAATTTGTTGAGAACTGACCCGTTCAAAAGATGTAAATGTCCAATGATTGGCAGCTTTGGAGGACTTGGGAGGACCTTGTGCTTTCTCCCTTCTTTCTTATGTCGCCATCCAATCTGTCGGATGAGGAAAAGGCAGAGAAGCGGAAGTAAAAGCGTAATCCCAAAGGATGAAGCCTCGAGCCAATTATGCGTCAAGTCCATGATCTGTTGAAAACAATAAAATATGTGAAATATTTCAAATCAGGCTAATTATGTCGTCTGTTGATCTTGTTGTAAGGAATGGAGAAAGCTAGACAGGGATGAGCCCCTGTCCCCGCCTGTTTGACAAATGAAATTCCTTTTCCAATGATTATTATTTCCTACTTGTTTTGTGGAATAAATTAAGGAGGGTTTCAGAAGGGAGTGGTTTTGGTATTAGTGTTTGGGTGTTATTAATCTGAAATCACTTTTACTTGGATCCTTGATCTATCTCAATCAAATGGGTACTATCTGCTGACCCCTTGTTCCACTTTCCTAGTCTAGCTTGCATAAAATATAGGTGAAGTTCAACTTATTCGTGGCATTAGACAATTACTACCCTTCTTCCTAGTCTTTCAAAACAGTGGACTCTGTGGAGCTTCGGGATTGTAAAGTTTCCTCCCGTCAAGCCAAGCTTTATCAGAGTCCAGGATCAGAATCTGAGATGTCGAGAGGTTCCACGGTGAATATTAATGAGATTTGGAGTTGTAATTGAAAGCATGGGAATCATCAAGACAGGTCCGAATCCTAAGGCACGAAGGGCTTAAACTAATTTCCTACAACAACAATCCAAGTAGTAGCATATTCTAGGCACGTCCAACAGAATTCCTTTTGTCAAAATTTGCAGTGATTAACGCCGCTGGATTTGTGGAAGGAAGAGGCAAAGACAAGAGGAGTTGTTGTTACTCCAAGTTTTTGCTTCAGAATTTTCATCCCTGTCAACCTTAGAGGTTACAAAACCCGAAATCATCCCCACTTTTTATCAAACCGGGCGATGCAACTTTATCCAGGAGAAAAGGGAGTAATTATGCAGCCCTTGCTGAATAGTAGCAGCCTCGTAATTCATGCTGGGAAAGAGTTCAAATCGTACAAATTTTTATAAGTAATTATTCACTCATGCTTTCCAATGGGGATGAAAATGGGGGATGAAAATGAGGGATGCACGAGAAAAGCTTTACCTTTTAGTTTTCAATTCCAATTTTTCGAGTAGATGGAAGGACTGAATCTGGAGCGAAGATGTCAGAAGATGCTGGAAGGAAACAAGGAAGCTGAAGAATGAAGCGTGTCCCAGTCGGCGTCACTCCATTTAAACTTTTCACCCACCCAGGAGGATGTCAATAAATTGGAGCGTTCAGCGTGGGGTGGACATCAGAGTATCCATCCAGGGGTTAGTATCGTGGCATATGCATACATGGCTCCCAAATAATCCCTCTTATCTTTTACCTGTCAGAGCTACCTGTGACTTCTGTCAATCCCCAAGTCGTCAACCTTCTCAATTCGTCCTAATAAACTTGACCAATTGGACGCATGGAGAGACACGAGGACTATTATAAGCAAAACCTTTACAGACGCTGATCTTGACATTGATTTATTTGAGGTTCGTCCCATGAACAATGTCCCAGAGGTCTTGTCCCAGTCACCTTGTCATGTCAAAAATAAAAACCAACCCACAACTTTCAATTTCTTTTCAGTGTCAATGTCAGGCAGGTCCGTGAACCGAGGTTTTATCAAGTTCTCAAGCAATTCCTAATGTAAATTGAATTGCATTTCCACAGACCCTGGTCATGGGTAATAAATGAAGGCAGCGACAGCCTTGGACAGCCAGCAAAGATCACAATCTAGAGCCACGAGTTACACAAACGTTGTGTACACACGCGTCCGATTCACATTACTTTCACTCCTTTCACTCGGCTTTGTGTGAATTTTAAAATAATGGAACTATAGGAACTGTGCGTGAGTAATAGGGTGCCATTCATAAACTAGAGTGTCAGAGGTCAGTGACACGATTTTTAAAGTTTTTGTTATGGTTTTCTGAAATATCGAAATGATTTTCAATTTTTTATTAAAAATAAATTTTATTTTGTGGCCAAAAGTCTCATTTTTGAAGCGGCGGGAAAATTCGAGGTTGACTTTCTCTTCAATTCTTGGCGGCGGATCGGCCCGCTTTTTCTTTCTTTTTCTTTTCTTTTGTTTAACACAACGGCGTAATTTTCTACCTTAACTGACTCTGAATGGACGAGGACGTTGAAGCAGACAGTTTTGTCAATCGTTTTGACTCCCAGGCGGAAAGTGTAGGAGCAGATTACCGACGGCACATTGAAGAGGTCATTGGGATCAAGGACGGAGGTAGTAAGTGCGTGTACATTCCAAAATTCCAAGAGAATCCTGCAGTGAACTTGACTCCTTCAAGTATAGCCAAAGCCATCAAAGGGTTCGATGTGGAGTGCCTTAGAGAACAATTAAATGCGACCTACCTCTTTGGCCCTGATCGCTGTGACTGTGGTTTGTCACTTGGAACCGAAGATATCATGTCAACCTCCGATGGAGATTCCGATGGAGGCCTAAGTCCCATCTTGAGGAGGCCTAGCTTGATGTTTGCCAAACTGAATTCGCAAGGTGTAAAACCTCCTCAGCTGCTGGGACAAGAGAACTCAGAACAAATAAGTCAACCCATTGACAAAGAAGACTATGGTGAAGAAGTCGTTACCGAACCGCGTGAAAGGAAGTATGCATTCGTTGACAAAGTACCTACCGCATTGAACTCGGTTCCAGACTCGCCTCCACTCCTCTCATCTAGCTCCGATGGAGGCCTGAGTCCCATCTTGAGGAGGCCTAGCTTGATGTTTGCCAAACTGAATTCGCAAGGTGTAAAACCTCCTCGTCCTCAGCCACTGGAACAAGAGAATTCGGAAGAATTCGGTCAACCTATTGAAGAGGAGGAGCACGGACAACGATTCTTCACTGAACCACTTAAAAGGAAGCATGTATTGGTTGACAGAATCCCCGTGTCGGTACCGAATCCAGGCTCGCCTACAATCCTCTCATCTAGTTCCGATGACGAGATAAGTCCCATCTTGAAGAGGCCAAGCTTGATGTTTGCCGAACTCAATTCGCAAGGTGTAAACGCTGCTCAGCCGCTGGGACAAGAGAACTCGGAAGAATTCGTTCGAATTATTGACGAAGAGGAGCACGGACAACGATTCTTTACCGACCCATTGCCAGTTGAGTCAGCATTTGAAGAGGAGAATGTATTCGCTGACAATGTCCCCTTGGGGAACTTGGATTTTGATTCAAACTCGCCTACATTCCTCCCAGGGTCTCCAGGAGAGAAAGTGCAATTGAAGCCAAAGAAGAAGTTTACGTTCAAGCATAAGTCGGATCCAATGGCACCCAAAAGCCCGTCTCGCCTCCCTGCGACAGAAGCTCATAAGTCGGATCAAATGGCACTCAAAAGTCCGTCTCGCCTCCCTGTGACAGAAGCTAGAGCATGTACTAATGA
Source organism: Pseudachorutes palmiensis (assembly GCA_009869845.1). Taxonomy (NCBI): domain Eukaryota; kingdom Metazoa; phylum Arthropoda; class Collembola; order Poduromorpha; family Neanuridae; genus Pseudachorutes; species Pseudachorutes palmiensis. The sequence goes on along the minus strand of VNWY01000006.1, from coordinate 156,414 downwards.
ACCCACAATTTCAAGTCCCAATTTAAGCCCCGGCAGCGCAACTGGTAGCCTTCTGAATTCACATCCCCACGTGGTTTGGCATTCTCCTGTTCCTTCTACAGATTCAGATGATGATTTCTTCATTCCAAAATTTCCATATCCCAAGTCACCAGTAACACCTGGAGTTTCTCCATTGCCTGCAAAATCTCCAGTGAAGCCTTGTTCTGAATCATCCGTCCAATCTTGTAGTTCTACTAATCGGGTCGTCCAGAAGAGAAAAGTCCAGAAAAAGAGGAAAAAGAAGACGGACCGCGGAAATTGCTTTGTACTGAGCCAGGCTGATGTGGATGGTGACAAAAGCTCCTCATCAGACGAGTCTATTACTCCCGATGCATTGGACGAATCTTTCGTTGAAGGAGATGAAAGCGTCAGGGTTACAGAATCGTAAGTCACTTATTTTATGGTATTATTATTATGTATTTTAACTAGCTTATGAGTTTTGGCTCTTTTAGGCAACAAGTTCGATATATGAGATCGACAAAGGAATCACCTCAACGGAAGTTTCCACGAAAGAAGTCACTGGATGAAATTGTAATGGAGCGTTTGGAGTTGGGAAAGGAAGACAGGGATGAAGATGACCATTACTCAGATGAATCCGAAGGGGTGAATGCTCAAGTCTATAAACTATAAATCTATATTATAAAATGTTTTTTATTTGTACAGGATGGATTCTGTGTTCCCAATGATTTTGTGGAGTTTGCAGCCTCTGGAGACTATACTCAGCAGATGAATCAGGCTCGTATTGCAGTTGCAGCGGAAAGCCCATCTGCCAAATTCAAAAAGCATCTCAGATCAAGGACACTGGTTGGGAAGCAGCCTTCTATGAAACGACAGCGTCTCAGGATTGTGATTTCAACTAGTTCTGACAGCAACTAGACAAACAAGCCATTAGCTGTATTTTTGTAAGTCCAAATTGGATTTCGACTCATAATAATGGATTTTCCAAAGGTCTCATTCAATTAACTGCAGGCAAGTCCTCTTACTTTAGTTTTTTAGTTGAAAAGAATCAATTTCACCTCAATGATAAGTCTGAATGAAAGACTAAAGAACCCACTGTGTTCAAGTGCTAATGTTACAGTCAGTATTCAGTAATGAGGTGCTTTCAAGAATAATTTTGTATTAGATTATCAACGGTCATTTAGATTTTACATTGAAAGGAAAAGAAGCTGTAGTTATTATTACTCCTTAGTCATCAGACGCGGGGCAATGTTCATGGACATTAGTTCTTGAAAGAGGAGCTTTGCCGCGTACGGAAGACGAACTTGTGAGATCTACAGCCCAAAATAAATATTATATTACTTGATTTCAGAATTCCTTAATTGCTTTTTCAAAACAGTAATTACCTGTGTCTTGTTCTTACAACCGCGACACTCGTAAGTCTTGTTTCTCAAGTTTGCAATGCAGATCAGTCCACAAAGATCGCACACGTGGATGCGGTAAGGGTCCGAAACCTAAAACAGCGTCATCAGGTTTAGTCAAAGATTTGTGCAAAATGCTTCTGTTTTCGTATACCTCAAACAGTCGCTCTCGCAAGAACTGCGCAGCCCCGTGAGAGATTTGACAATCCCGTTCCATTTCTCCAAAACGAAGTCCACCATCCCTGGATAATTCTTAATTTTAGTAACTGATGCAATAATTAGGTTAAGTTAAAGTGCTTACCTAGCTCGACCTTCCATGGGTTGGCGGACGAGGATTTGCACCGGTCCTCTTGCTCGGGAGTGGATTTTGTCATCAACCATGTGCTTCAACCTCTGTTTCATTGGGAAAAGTGTGAATCCTGAACAGTCATTTTGTATTTAGTTTATTTTACCTGGTAGTAAGTAGGACCAATGAAGACATGAGCATTTATCTTTCGCCCTGTGTGTCCATTGTACATTATTTCATTCCCTCTGAGCTGGTAGCCATAATCCTGAAGCAAGTTTGAAATCTTCTGCACGTTCACCGAGTCATTGAAGGGGGTGGCGTCACCAATTTCTCCTTTGTTGGCAGAAACCTTGCCTTGGAGACATTCAATCAAATGCCCAATTGTCATCCGAGATGGAATGGCATGAGGGTTGATAATAATATCAGGAGTGAGTCCTTCACAGGTAAATGGCATATCCTGTAAAATCAAATTGTTAAGCAACTCTTCCATACACAAGCTTTCTTGGCATCATCAATCCCTTACCTCTTGTCGATACTGAATTCCGCAAGTTCCCTTTTGCCCATGACGGGATGCAAACTTGTCTCCAATCTGAGGAATTCGGACCGATCTGACTCGAATCTTACAGAACTTGTATCCTTCTCCGTTGAGTGTGATCATGACTTGGTCAACAATACCAGTTTCTGAGTTTCGCAAAAATGTAGAAGCGTCCCGCTTCACATATCGTTTGGCACTCTCCGTAAACTCTTCATCTTGCTCAGGGAGGTTGATGGTTTTACCTGTGAATAATGCCAACTGTAAATTCCGAGATGATAAGAAATACTTTTTCTTGAGTCAACTTACCAATGATAACGTCATCACCGGAAACTCGAACACCTGGTGCGATGATTCCATCATTGTCAAGTTTGTCGTAAATCGCATTGCGCATTCCTTGCACCTTTTCCCTGGTTGGTTTCTCAAACTGCTCCTCCTGGTAAACGGCAAAGAAAGAGTGTAATTTACTATGAAATGAACAGTGAATACTAAAGGCTACAACAAAGGCATTTTTTACCTGGTCGCCAATTCGCTTTGATTCCTGATCCTTGTAGGAGCGGAAAAATACTGATCTGAAAAATCCGCGGTCCACTGCCGACGCATTGAGGATAACGGAGTCCTCCTGGTTGTAACCCGTGTAGCAGGCGATAGCCACAATGCTATTAATTCCAGCCGGAAGTTCCCGGAAACGCAAGTATTCCATGGAACGTGTTGTGACAAGAGGCTTCTGAGGGTAGTAAAGAACATGAGCAAGGGTGTCCATTCGAACGTGGTAATTGGTAATGTAGACTCCCATAGCTTGTTTCCCCATAGCACTCTGTTGAAATGTAAGACTTGGTCACAATTTTCCTGATTTTTATGAAATCATTGTAAGAACCTCACTTGGTATGTGTTACGCGGAGATTGGTTGTGATCAGGAAACGGAATAATGGAAGCACAAACGCCGAGAATCATGGCTGGATGAATCTCACAATGAGTATAAGTTGTGCAGTAGGCATAACGATGGTCTGCATTGAGATCCTCCGGATTCATGGCAATCATGGACGTTTCTTCTTCTAGGGTGTCGATATACTCAACCACACCACGTGCAACCAAATCTTGCCACCTACGAATTAAAATAGTTTTGCAATAAAGGCGGAAATTCCAATTAAATCCAATGCTACAGCTTACCCATAATTATTATACTCTCTGTCTTTGAGCATGTCAATGTGCTTTTTCTTGAGCAACAGCTTTCCATTTTCGACAATGAGAAGCGGGCGACAAATACGTCCAGCGTCTGTATAAATCCTGATCTCACGATCACGGATATCTCGCACCATAGATACTTCAGAGACAATGATATCCATTTGTCGTCGAAGTTTTCGTAGCGTGGTCATGAGTTGTTCTGGGTCACGATGAACCCCAACCCAGCAGCCATTGACAAAGATCTTTGTCGCACTGTCAAATTAAAAATAGGAATAAATACAAATTGTTGGGGACTATTTTAAGTTAGGACTGACTCGGTAATGGCGGACGGAGCAATTTCTTCCAAATTCTCCATCGACCATTCTTCTAAAAACTCCAAAATCGGACTTGGTTGAGATCCAACGGAAATGTACGCCATGAGAGCCAAATTCTTCACCAATCCAACAGCAGCTCCTTCTGGGGTCTCGGCAGGGCAAATCATACCTGTATTTATATTGAATTCGACATGTTTAGAATCATTTTGTGAAAAAGTGAAGGAAAATCTTTCAATTTAGTCACACAATACTTTCATTTGTTTTGTGTAGTTAATCAATGACTAACCCCATAATGTGTTGTGCAGCTGCCGAGGTTTGGCAAGTTTACCATCTCTGCCAATTGGACTGTTGACGCGCCGCAAATGAGACAATGTAGAAGCAAAGGTCAACCTATTCAGCACCTGAAAATAAAAATAAAAGTGAAAATCTTCGGACATGATTTAAGTCAAGTTTGAGAGTAATTTTACCTGAGACACGCCTGCTCTGGCAGTGTGGGCTTTCTTTTGGTCTCCCCAGTTACCAGTAGCAAGGGAATACTTCAACCCGTCGGTGATAATTCTTGTCCTAATAGCCAGCTCCAGATTGAAGTCTTTCCCTTGGTCAATAAATTTTTGGGCGTAGAGCCGCACTTCCCGAAGCAAGTTCTTGAAGAGGCCCCGAAACAAGAAAGCAAGAAGTGGACCGGCCAAATCTAATCGCTTGTTTCCATAATGATCTCGATCATCCAATTCTCGTCTCCCCAAAGCAGCCAGTAGGAGACGATGGACCATGTAGCCCAAAAAGTAAGCCTTCTTTGTTTCGCAAAAATCGGAAACACCAACGTGAGGTAGCATTTCCTTCTGAAGAATTTCTTTGGCATATTTGATACGCTTTTCCTTTGTAACACCGGGCTTTGCACCTCTGGCACCTAACATATAAATTAAAATAGCTGTCGTTAGCTGTATATCAGAATTTCAGTAATATTTTAAACTTGTTACCAATGAAATTGAGAGCAACACTTTGCTCCTGAACAACGAATGCTTCATCCAAGGAGGGTTTTACCATTTCCATCATCTCGGGATCTTCAAAGTCATATATAATATGCTCCAAAATGTCACGGTCAGCCACGAATCCGAGAGCGCGAAAGACAATCATAATAGGAATTTCTTGTTTGATGTATGGGATAATTGCAATTATCCTTTGTCCAATTGACGACTTTTTCAAAGACTGGCCACCTCGGGACAGCATGTTGACCCAGAGAGTACTTGAGGGTCGTGAAGAATGTTCAAGGCATGAGCGAATTTCGGCCTTAAAAGCATATTTCGAATCCTTCATGCTAAATACGTAAACGGTATTTGTAGCCATCTTCTCCTGTGCAATGAGAACCTACAACGAGCAGAGATAGGATTTCATTCTCCACTGAGTATCAAAAATATACCTTTTACTATACTTACCTTTTCAGACCCATTGACAACAAAATAACCTCCAGGATCAAGAGGACACTCGTTCAATTCTGTCAAGTCTCGATCAGTCAGTCCACTTAGAATACAATACGTAGATCGGAGCATAATAGGAATCTTCCCAATAAATGTCTTCTGATGAGTTGTTCGAGCAGGCTCCTCTCCAGATTTAATCACCGTCTTTGTAATGTCCACATACAAAGGCGCAGAATACGTCAAGTTTCGAAGACGGGCTTCGTTTGGCATCATCGCCGCTGGAGCCCCGTCCTTCTCCCAATGGGTAGGCTTTGACAAGTAAATCTGCTCAAACTTCATCATGTACCGAGTCTGCAGGAAACAAAAATGATTCAATTAAAACTTATTCCACCATAATATTCATTCTGTCTAGTCATCAATATGATTCAGTTTGTATAAATGTGAAATCAAAGTATATTTCATACACAGCTAAGAGAAAATTCATCACTATTCCGAATTATATAAATTCCCTGACATAATAGTTCTTACGGGATCTTCTATCTCGCCACTCGTATGCTGAGACTCTGCCTGGAGATCAATTTGTGGAGAATCCTCAACGATTCGTTGGACCGACATCTGAATAAATTCATCAAAGGAATCCAGCTGTTGACGGACTAATCCTTTCTCATCAAAGTATGCATTGATCACAATCCAGCAAGCTTCTTGCCACAACTCAGCAGAAGCACTTTCTTCTTCCTCCACAGGAACTACATTACAAAATTATACAAAAACTATCATACTAATCCCATCATCAGCAGTTGTATTGGCAAACTTACCCTCTTCATGTTCATAAATCATGTTGTGATGTGAATAAGATACAAGGTGTTAACCCTTAGCTTGAATTAGAATAAATTCAGCAATCAGTCTACAAAGAATGGTCTGCCTAAAGTTAAAAAAAAAGATACGTAATTTCAGCAAGTACCGTACAACCTACAAGTACAACCTACCGTGTAAGGGCATGAGAATTTCCAAGTGGGGTTTCTAGGTATGAAAGGTCACCATAAAGGTCACTACAAAACCTGTGAAAATGTGGTGAATAATCGACCGGTTCGAAAGATCCACGATACGAAAATACGAAATGGAGCTGACCAGAAAAACCCCTTGTTGTTGTGGCGCTTTCTTTTTCTGCGTTGTGCGTGGTACCGTGGGTTTGGTGGGCAATCACAAAAACCTTGGGTTGACATTCATGCCTGTTGACCTGAGGTCATCTAAACAGGTGACAGCAAGTCATATCAATTAATTCCCATTAAAGCCTTCATTCGTGTAACTTTGGACGCATCAATTAGGCATGAATGTGGACATAAACAGTTAATTTATAGTGATTTTCTGGGTCAAAGGCCGCTCCAAGTTCAGCCCCAAAAGCCCACTCTCCACTGCTGAAAACGGCAGGAATTTCAAACAGAGTTTTTTCGAAAATATTTTGGAGGAGGAGGAGGGAGACGGGAATGACCGGCAGGTGGCAGGACAAACCCAAGCCACCGACGGTCTTATGAACATCTCAGACTTTACAAACAATAGGAAATATGGTATAAGAATTTGGCACAGTTTTGCAAATTGAATGTTTTGATAAGTTTATTAGGTTTAGTGGTTGTTGCAGTATTTGTGAATAATTCAGTGGTGCTTTTACTAGAATGTTGCATTTCTCTCATTGTAATCCTGGAACCAATTCTTTTGAAATGGAATTTGAAATTCAAGTCTTTTGTTATTTTTCCTGCACCGAAAACCCATTACCCCGTGAGATGAGGTCAGGAGGGTTGCGCTGCTCCCAATTCTTCCCTAATTGAATTATACAGAAGGTCTGGAATTGCAGCAGCACTTGATTGTTTGTTGAATCCATTGTTGCATGATTGTTACTGGAAGCATAGGGTAGTAGTCCACTGGTCGTGTACCACTTGGAATCATTTGGAACTCCCAAATCCTAGTCTTCATGCTCAGAGCCAAATCTCCGCTTCACTTCTTCATCTGCATTCAGTCGGGAGAAAATCTCCAAGCGATCTACACACGCCGTGTAGGAAGAGGGGCCGAAGTTAATTTGCTGGAAGACTATTGTCTCAAGAACAATTCAAATTAGTACCACTTAGTATCGGGGATTAAAAAATAAAAATTAGCAGTCACTTCTCGTCAATCAAAATTCATCAGACCCACAGGGGAGTCGGGGCGCCCAGACTTCTCCTTCAAACTAGGTGGTAGAAAATCAGGTAAGGAAATTCTTATTCTTTTCGAATTTATGCGTGTGAATGCTATTTTAAGTGCGTTGGGTTTGAATGACAAAAATTAGAGATGGTGGCAGTGGCTAATCTCCTCTGAACTTTCACCGGCACGTAGATTTCCAATTAAAAATCGGAACAAGGGTTAAGCACATGTACATTTCCGACGCTTTGTTACACACGTCTTTGCCCATTACCTGTTTCAACGGCATCTGAAACAAATCTTGTTCTCTTCGGTGAATACCCATTTCAATTTCATTGCTTTTTGCAACGTGAATTCCCATGTCTATTTATCCTTTTACAACATGTAAAAGTTCTTGTCTGGAGTCAAATCTGATCCCTAAGGTGTATATTTGTGGCCATCCAGACGCCTTTTCAAATATAACAATTCAAAACAAACTCTTAAAGTTTATTCCTACGCTTGTTCTTCTGGAATATTTTATATTCTCACTTTTTGGTATTGATGATAAGTATCACAAAGTTTTTTAGAGATTCTCCCCGGGTAGAAGTGATTCATGGTTATGCTCTTGAAAGATTCTTTCTCCAAAAACCGCAGATATGAGATCTTCAATAATAGAAAGGAATGGAAAATGTAAAACTTTTTTCTTTACTTTGAAATAAACTTTCAAGAGCCTTCATCTCAAAGCCTTTTGTGATATTGGAAATGTCATGCATCTTAAAATGGAAAATTGCATGATTTAAAACAATGCATTTTCAAATTGAATTTTGCAGCGTTTGATATATGATAAGTTTCGAAGAAGGAAAAAAAATTGATTTTCTTTCCGAATCATTTCCCTGACCCTGTTGACTATCAAGCACTCACAGAGAATTGGGAAATCATTTTTATCTTTGGTCCTAAATAAACAAAGCATCATCAGTTTAATACAATCGGATCCTTACAGGCTGAACAAATTATAAAAACTTAGCACCTGCCAAGTTAAAAAAAGGTGACAGGAAATAAGCTTCAGTATAATATAACAGCGATGTAGTTTCATCGAGTCTTTTGCGGTCGGCGAACCCCGAACTCGATTTCCTTTTGGAATAAAACTGTAGCCTACCTCAACTTTAATCTTCTAAATGGTAAAGGATATAAATCAGAGCCACAGAAAATTACAGTGACACGAGAATGGGCAAGGCTCTTAAAGAGATGGAAGAAAATTCCGATTTGCACTTGGCAATGTAGTTCCATTCCGTGAAATTTTTTTCCCTTTCCGATTTTCCATTGTATTTCCAAAGGGCAAACGGAATAGTCTATTCTTTGATGCATTTCGTGAGTCTATTTGCAGCGAAACCCGGAAATGCATGATGGAATCAAAAGTGCTAAGAGAAATGGTGCACTTTTGCTTACTCCGATTTCTCAAGACTTTCCCAAGATTTATCTCTCCATTTTCTCATGCCCACTGGTGTTTTAAAAAAACTTTTCAAAGCTGAAAGAATGAGGTTAACGACAGTGCTGAAAACAGGAAGCGTATCACGCCTATACACTATAAGTAATCCAAAGAAAGCGGATTTTGCAAGGACAAGAGAGCTGTTGACGCCGTAAAACTGGAAATGTTCCTTCATTGCCTTGTAGACGCCAGCTTAGAAGCTAGCAGTGTCTGGGCAATGTCGCAAGGCCGGGAACTCTTTCCGCCTTCCTTCCGCATAGTTCTTGTCCAGATGACGAAGATTGAATGGATCACTCCATGAAATCGAGTTCTGGAGTAATGAACGCTGGATTGCATCTTCATCTCGGAGATGTTAAGACTTAAGAATCATCAGAATATAGGGCAATCGATGGCCTATTTTTCCGCCTTTATTACCCTTAACCCGTTGCATCAAGAATACGGGATGAATCTTTTTTTTCCAGATTATTTCATCTCGTCCACTTGTTTCACTAAAAGCCAGGCAGTCTTAATGGTGATTTATGCAAAGAAATTTAAGATCCCGTCCAATCAAGTCTCTGAGAATTCCAGCCTTCTGTTACAACACAAATGTTTATTATTCTATTAACGACTTATTTATTTTTGCCAGGGCTCAAGGAAGACTAGCCATAACCAAAGTTTTATAATTTGGATCAACAGTTTTGAGTAAACAATGAGAGTGTATCTCATCGCTATTTCATTCAACCTAAAAATTACGACATTCCCTATTGCATTCCGCAGTGTCAGCGTTTTTAACAGCCGCTCCTTGTACTTTTAAAATTACGTCATAAAAACTGAATTTAGTCGAACACAGCTCTGAGCTACAAAAGCGAGAAACTCATTTCCGGCCAGTACACAAAAATATCCCAAGGAAGAACACATTTCGAACGTTTCTTTTCGGCTGTTTAATAGAAAATAAACCATGTTAATAACCAATAAGGTTCCTTGTTGGAATGTGACCTCTGAAAGGTCTAGTATTCCTTCAAATTGTGGAGGTGGGTCTGATGAGGGTGCCAAAATATACTGATTCATCATCGTTAGGTAAAGGTTGGGACTGCATGGGTGAATATATAGAAAACAACCCTGTCAATCAACGAACTACACCCACGCCAAATAAAATATACAAAAACGAAGGAGGTACTTCTTTAAACTGATCAGCTTCTGACGACGTAGAAGTCATGGAGAATGTCTCATCAATAATTAATGAGCTTAACGAGAAGGGAGGTTTGTTTCAGCAGACTGGATGCGATGCATGTCGTGTACCTGCAAATTGCAATTTTACTATTTTTCCATTCTCATGGGATGAATCGGCAAGTCCTACCCCCGCACGGATTTCATGCCGAGGTGGAATGGTGGCCAACTGCAGCGATAAAAGTCAGCCTCTCCAAGGACTCTTTCTGGTCGACATTTTAATTTAAACGACGAAATGAATTTAACGGAAAGCAGGTTTGGAAGGGGTGTCCGAATTATTAAAAATTGGAGAAACAAATCAAAAATAGAGTCGGACAGTCACGAGCACTACAGCTACGGCCATCATTACATTCACACCTTCTTAAAATTATAACCCACGTAAAATCAGAGTCGTCGCCTTTTTTAACTATGTGAGAAAACTAATCTTGCCGTCGTAACATACATTTGGCCCAAAGCCTCGAATGTAATGATAGGCGAGAATACTCATTCATCCGAAAGGGTGTGTATAGTAGAAAACTAGCAATTGCGCTCGCTTCGCTCGCGCCAAAAGGACTGGCTCGACCCCAAACTGAGGAAGCGGTACCCAGTTTCAGATCTACCCAAATCATATAAATGAAACTTCGGACTCTGTGTATGTGTGCGTCCGCTGCTCTTAAGGAGGGACGCGTATGAAAGCCTTATGGGAGTTTGTGTGTTAATTTCACGAACTTTTGCTGCAGAATTCTAGACTCCTGCTGGACATCGTAGCAAGGTGTAGAATCAAGTGATGTGTATCAAGAGGGAAACTGTGATTCCCCACCCTGCTGCGATGTCCCTGATGATGTCCAGTAGCCCAAAATACAGCCAAAGTTCATCACTCGGAATTTTGTTGTTTTTGGTAATTTTGCCAATAAACCGAAAAATTGCCGCCCCAAATTACGCTCGAAAGTTTTAATAAGCAAGAGAACTATTTCACAATTTTTTTTGCGATTTTGGAGATGTATTCTAATCCGTCCCCGGTAAACTGCTCTACCGCAGTTTACGAGGATTAGGATTTAGTCCAACGCTAAAATAATGTTTCCTGGAATGAATTTCTTTTAGAATAATCGCTTTCTATAATTTCATTTCCGCACATCCAGTTTTGTAAATTGCATCAAACGCTTTGTAATTCCCATCTAGCGGTTGCAAATTTTCATTTAGCGCTCCATGATTTCTATTTTGCAGTTTATTTTGTACGTGGAGTTTGAACTTATACGCAACGTCTCCTCATATGACTGATTGATTCAGCTTGAATATCTGTATTTTACGCGCCGATTGGTAATTAAACCACCATTAAACCACAACCTTTAACAAATTAAAATTACAATTTTTCGAAAATTAATCGCTTCAAAATTAGAATTTTATGTGTGAAATGCCCTATCGAAAAGGAATTTAGCATAAAATTAAAAAGCGAAATTAGTTTTCTTTTTCTAGAAGTAAGTTGTTCCGTTTTGGTGGCGGAGTAAATGCCCTATCGAAAAGGAATTTAGCTTAAAATTAAAAAGCAAAATTAGTTTTCTTTTTCTAGAAGTAAGTTGTTCCGTTTTGGTGGCGGAGCGTAGTTTGTGCACACCTCCGTCCGGTCAGAGGTTAAACTGCCAAGAGTAACGACCGGGATTTTGCAGAAAACAATAAATATTATGAGCGTCCGTCCTTAAAAAATATTAAATACAAAAATGATAATTCCAACAAAGGTTAATTCCAAAAAATGTTAATTCCAAGAATGTTAATTCCAAGAATGCTAATTCCAAGAATGTTAATTCCAGCAAAGGATAATTCCAAAAAATGGTAATTCGAAAGTTGTTAATTCCGACCAAGGTTTCCTTGACGATTACCTTGATTGCGACAAAGGTTAATTCCAATTTGGAATTAACATTTTGGAATTAACATTTTGGAATTAACATTTTTGGAATTAACATTTTGGAATTAACATTTTGGAATTAACATTTTGGAATTAACATTTTGGAATTAACATTTTTGGAATTAACATTTTTGGAATTAACATCTCAATGGAAAGGGCATGGCAATGTTAAGAGCAGCGGACAAACAGACAGACAGAGTCCGGAATTTTTTTAGTAGTATGATAATTCTTCGGAAAGTTTCTGCTACAGATTCTGAGCGTCATAATCTTTTGGAATATATAGATACAAATAGATACAAAATAAGATGGATTTTAAAGGCAAAAAAAAACTAGTTAAAATTAGTTGATGACAACTCGTTTTGATCTCAGAGGGGTACCGCCATCATCCCCAAAAAGAATTCCGGAATTACGTAATTTTGGTTTTACTACGCACGACTTTTGTACACGTACAAGGAGAGGTAGGCAGAAGCATTCTTGCAAGGAATATCTATCCAAAGGAATTAAAACATTTACAAACTACCATTTACTTATTTACAAGGTACACCAAAGAATGTTAGTGGTGAAAGCACATTGAACTTATTTTATGCATTGTTGGTTTGTTTTGAAAAGCTCACTAGACGCTTCCGCTAGTGAATATTTCTCGGATTTATACAAAAGGAAACGTTCTGGTTTTCGTAATGGATCTTCAGTCGAATGATTTATTTGTTTCGCATAAGACGGAAATCATGGGGCAGCAGAATAGAAAATAAATTAATCTCCAGCTCTGCTCGGAGTGTTTAGCTTTTTCCCTTTATGCGTTTCCCAAAGCGTCCTTTCCAGCAAACAATAGAAACGCACGTCTCGCTCATTTCAACCCAGAAAACAGACACGCTGAACTTTATGATCTATTAACACCTACGCTGTGCACGTCCTTCCAGCCATCCGACAACAGTTCGCTCGGAAACACCCATATGGTAATTTTACGGTTGAACGTAATTTCGGAACCAAACGCGATTAGCACTTTCAGTGGTCCAGGGCTTTAGCTTTTCGTGTCACCAAAAACCTTTTCCTTTTTTCCAAAACCCTTGCATTAGGAGAGAGATTAAATTGTGAAGGTAAATATAATTTCAGCGGAGCTCTTATATTTCAGCGACCCATGGATATAAAGCGCTGCTACTTGGCCATTAGACTTGGCGTGAATCCTCCCCACTATATATTCTACATTTAGATTTTGCATTGGTTTGGCATAGACTCATGATTACCCGATTACCCACGGAACACTTACTTGATTTCTAATCTAAGATAAGTCAAGTCCCATTTGAGCTCAGGGTTAAACAGTTTGGAGAAAATGTGTCACCTAACCATTGAATATGTTTTGGGCTTTAGTCACGTTTCCAGTTTAATCAATTCACTTAATCTTGGAGATATTGACGTTTCTAGCGGGACATTGATAGGCTCTGGAGTTATTAAGATTTCCGTTGCCGTTTTCTTTTGGCGATAAGGATATTGCCCGGGTGAGAAGATTGGGCAATTTATGAAGCACCAGACCCATGACTCATGACCAGGAAAATGAATCATGGTAGTGTGAGAAACCAGTTGAAATCCGATCCGTATTGATTACGATAATACCATTTGGACATATTTATAATTCAACCACAGCAGCATTCAATTTAGAGTTCATTGGCAGAAAGTGGTCTCCTTGAAAGTAACTTTTGGCCTCAGACTCTACTTTTTTTTATTTCAACAACTCCCAGGGCCAAACCCAAGTGGTGAAAGTTACTTTCACCTCGATACGATTTTGAAGCTTTTACGAATGAGATTTAATTAATATAAGTTTGAGAGTGGACGTCGTCAGCTAGAGTGTGCCGTGCCAGCGAGGCTCTGCAAATTATTACTAGGGAGCCACACCTCGACCTTAATTCAATTGGTAGCTTTGTATCCAACCAGAAAAGGCTGAGAGAGGTCAATTTCATTTATTAATAGAAGACAGTTTCACTGCTCCTTGGAGAATTCCAGTTCCCAGCGCCTTCCTCCCAGATCCGCTAATCTAAAATAATTGATCGTTTGTTTTCTTTTCGAACATCGATGTCAGGAACTACACCTTTCGTTTGGAATTTCTGCGTGAAACTATTCCGTCTGGAAGTTTGGACTTTGGACGGAATTAAATTGCAAATTCTGAGTAACGAGCCAAAATGGGCTTTTGTCAACATCTTTTGGCCTGTAATAAGATGTCCATAAATTCCCTTTTTCTGTCGTTGCGGTGTTCCCAATGGATTGGCAATCACGTCATCCGGCCTGCTGAAGTTTCATTGTTTTCAACCCGAATGAATAATACTAAAAATTAAGCATTTCTCCGACGCCTAACATCTCTGACTTGAAATTAAAAACCGTAAAATTGCAATTAAGTTACATTCGATACCCATAAACTTTGGAATGTATTCCATTGTATTAAATAAAAGTCTGTGCGAAAATCGTTAGGGAGCTGAACACACGGTTTAGTGGGATGGGAACCACGCCACTCAAAAGCAGAGATCAAATTTTATGGTCAGTAAAATGGCGAAGAGAATGGACTTTGCAATGACGACGTCGTCGTCGAAAAGCGCCAACTAAAAAAGGGCAAATGATTTGATGTCCAGATAGTTTTATTTTTTATACTTAATGAGCCAGCCTATTGTTAAGCTTTGTTTTACAAACCTTAACAGTGCATGTACGTTTGTCACTTCACCACAACTAGTAACTGGTGCCAGGTTATTCGACCGTGACTATCACTTACGAGACAGCTGGAATATCATAAAATTGTTCAGCAAATAATGCACATGCATTTAAACGTCCGAAGCTTTGGTGTCGTTGACTTGACTTGAATTTGCTCAGCAAGTCTGGAATGAAGTCATCACCACAAAGATGGACGAAAACAATTGAATAGCACAAAAGAAGCGGAGCGTCAAAAATCTGGTTCCCATTTTGATAGAAGCCAAAGGCGTAAAGATCTTCCAATAAGAATCTCTCTGCCAAAAACATCTTTCCAAAATAGCAAAAAGCAACTGATTGAACACGTTCGCTTCGTCACATACGACCAACGAATGTGTGCAGAGAGCAAAAGTTGGGAAAACGAATAGATTTCTTTTTCAATGAGTTTGCTAGGCACAAGTCTCCCTTGAGATATAATTGTTTTCCGTTAACCCCAATCCGGTAATTTAAAATTCCACCGAGTAATTGAGCCCCTAGACCTTTAAGGATATGACTGTAATAAAGGTCAATGGACTCATTTCTCAAACGAGAGTGACCCAATGGAGACATTGAGAGAGACATGACAAATGAGAAGATGGCAAGACCCGTCGGGCATCCCTTGGCATCAAATTTATCTGATGATGCTTTAAGCCAGATGCACCACTTCTAATTCCTAACAGAAATCTCGAGTGGGTGTGCCCTCAAAAATGCCCAAGCCAAGTTCAAGTTAATGTAAACTTCAATTAAAACGTTTGTTTTTGGAACTCTCGACTCCTGAAGTCCAACTTTGGGACCAGTGACTATGGCCACTGCTGTCCAGTCCGGAATGTATTCAAGTAAATATGATTTATGTAAAGAGCATCTCGCTTCTTGTGCTTGTTCAGACTGTTATGCCAATGCTCCGGTGAAGTGCAAAGTGCAACACTTTTCCCTTATCCCCAACGACTTTATTTAGTCTTTTCGTTGTGGGAATTGGATTTGATTTTTCTGTTTATGTCTGCATATATTTATAAATAGCGCAGGAAGGAAGTCATGCGTGGTGCGTGTAATCTGGACAACCTCAAACATTTACAGAAAATTTAGAAACATCAAGAATTATGGATGCGGGGGCTATTAATATTCGGCCCATAAATTTTGCCAAACTTTAATTTGGAGGATGCTTGAATTTGTCATTAGGACTATCAGATTTCCAAATCCTCCATTGTCTTTGCTCAAAATAGTCGAACAATTCTGTCTGTCGTTGATTCGACTTCAGAGAGGCGTCAAACAAAGGTTTGTATAAATGTTGTTTACACTTTTCTGTCAACAAATGTCATTTGCCTTTGCCTCTTTTCTACACCGCCAGACTTTAAAAAAAACCAAAGCGTTACTTTTTGCCTCCATTGATGATAGAAGAAAGAAGGATATTTTTCCCATCCGTTTCTCATGGCTAGTGTGAGCTGATGGTCACTGATAAATAAGCCTTTATTCCTGCTGACGTCGGAAGTAGCCAAGTACCCAAATGTCAAGGGCTTCGCATTGATTCCAATTACACTTAGAACTGACGCTGAACCCTGTACTTAAGGCCCAATTTTCATCCATTATAAATCCAGATTGGTAAATTAGGGGCACACGTAAGGACACAGGAATGCGCGGTAGTAAATTATCCAGGAAACAGGAAATGCAGTAAGTATGTGAGACCACTATTTTTAAAATCGGTTCGTTTACTGACAGTTTTACTATACACACGCACTACGCTTCCGATAAACAACTAACAAGTTTATAATGATTTTTTCCCAATCGTAATACATTTAATTCTAAATCAATCCAGACACATGAATTATAATCAGTGGAACCACATAACTGTGTTGGCTATAATAAAAGATCACACGCAAATATTTGTTTTCTACTACCAAATGAAAAATTACTGCTTTTCCTTTAGGTTTTGAAGCTAAGCCCCACGAAAACATGTCAGAGTGTTACATGTCATTTTGGCTTTTTGGCATTAAGCTAAAAAAATTATTTAAACGGACACCCGTCGTCATTTTTCAGTAGATACTTTACTTTGGCTGTCGAGAAATTTCCTAAATTACACACCACACACCCACACCACGTTCTCATTGTCACACCGTGGCGTGAACCTTTTTAAAAGGATTTGTGACGGTTTTGAAAAACTCAGGGTTCATTCATTTATGTTTTGCGGTAGAGACTCCGCCTTGGTTAAAGCATTTATTAAAACGAATCGGAATCCGCTTGGTGCAAATTGTAAATAAGCGTTGTCCATTAAGTTGGCAAACACTTGAGTGTTCTTTGTCATGCTTTCTCTAAGCTCTCCTCCCTTTGGTCTTTGTAGTTTGTAATTTAAAGACCCCGGAGATGTTTGTGCATGTAAATAAGGCCCATCCTCTGTGCTTAATTACCATGTCACCTTGTCCAAATGGAAATAGGGTGATAATTAACACGGGAGCAGGACAAGGCGTCGTGCTCCTGGTGGCGATGGTGTCAATGTCTCCGGCGACATTGCAGCTGCCAACAAATTTTAAATTCATCACATCCAACCTTTGCTGTCACAAAAGGGCAACGATATGCCAACGAATTTTGTTCCTTGCGCGTAATGCTGGAGGAGGAAGGAGGTGTATAATCTTAAATGGAATCTGCCAACTGTCAATAATAATGTAAGCGCTGAGTCTTTGAGTTTACATTGACCTCCCAGGGTGTTATTCCAAATGCAAAGGTTCATCTATTGAGGATCAAATTATTGCTGACGTATTTGGAAATGTAATGCATGGGCTGAACTAAAATTCATTACCAGGGTTAATGTCATCCCAGGCGTTGTTTCCTTTGAACTTTTCAAATATGCAATGTCTTCAAATCCTTAAATATTTATACTACTTTGGACTGACTGGATGGATTTATGTTGAATATCCTCTTTCGGCAAAAGAAAATGGGGACTGTAAAGTATATAAGGGGCAATTTCATCCCTTCCAGAATTTTGATTTTGGAATCAAGTGATTGAAAAAGCAATTCCTTAACAAGGGAAGGAGGGACGGGAGCTTCTTTAGTTCATTAAGATAATTGGAAGTTAGAGTAGGGAGAAAGGGGGTTGAAAGTACATAGTGCTTTCTCCGGACAAGCACAGCCTGACACGCACGCTTTGCGTGATGACCATGGGTCACCCCTTCGTTTTCTGGAAATGACAGGCAATCAAAAGGCACCAGGATTGTTGTATGCCTTGGATCTTGATTCTGGAGGATTATTCCAACGACTCACTGATTTAACCAGTCAGGATAAAACGGAATGACAAATTGACATTGACGTCTTAAAGGAACCGATCCGGTTTCGGAGAGCGTGAGATTAACAGCTTCATTTTTTGCGTATAGTATTCGACATGTCACATTTCAGCCAACCACAAGAGCGCCACTCATTGTCATAAAATCCGATTTCGGACACGTTCAAATATTAAGGGACGGGACTCGGTGGATTTAATTTTCCTCTTGAGTATAATAAAAGCGATTGTATCAGCGTAAGGACGAGAACAATTTAAAAATTCAGTGTGGAACATTGGATATAAAAATGCACAACAAAAGCGCGTAGCCTATTTGCTTAGCGATCAAAATCAGGAGCGCTGAGGCATGGGATTTTAGTAAATAGGATTTTTGTGTGCCACCGCATTAACGTCACTCGCTCTTTGGCAAAATAACGTCATAAATTATATCTAAAAAGGTTATTTTTTTTTCCTTTGCAAATGTGATGATCACTTCATAATCTCAAGCAAACTCCTTGAAAGAAGTTCGTAGACAAATTACTCATTAAGACACTCTTACTTTGGTAGTGCTTCCCTCATGAAAATCCAAGTTGTAATAATCCTGTCTGGAAGGAGCATTTTGCCAAGAAATTTATAATTTATTTTCCTTCTATCACTCACATCTTCCTTTCTTTGTAACAAGGAGGATTGCATAAGTTTGACTTGTAAAGCAGAACAACTGACATGGCGAGGTGTTGATAATTGTGGCCCCAGTTGTGTACTCACCCAGCCCATTAACATTCGTTTTTTTTTCCTTGCATTAAATGAGTGTGAAAAGATTTGTCTGTCAAGATCATCGGATCTAACCACAGTCTCATCCGATGTTCTCCACGGCCGACTGATTCCAAAAACTTTGCATAATTTTATCTCACTTTGAAATTGAGACGCTGCGTCTACACTGTTCTAGGGTGGTATAGGACATGACGCTTTTTAGCTTTCCTCTTCGTCTTTATCCAGGCTCAGATTCACGTGAAGATTCGCCGCATTTTTCAGACTTATCTGGCTGCCAAATCCAGTTCCTTTTTTAAGCTCGATCCTGAGTGACAAGGGGATGTGACAAGGGAAAGCGATGAGATAAAAGATTAGAAATGAGAGAAAGGATATCCTTCACCCAAAGGAAATTTCACGGGGATGGCACAAAAGTATTAGCTAGACGGACATGTGATTCAGCATTTCTTCGGTGTTACCCGGTTCCATTCCAAAATTCATTATTGTCTGTCTTTTTGAGTCGGTGGATCTAAAATTGTTATTTCCTAAATGAACATTAGGGTGATTTAGGAGCGAGGGAAAAGTGGCGTCTTTTGGTAATGTCTGTAATCCCCCTCCATATAAAAACTTGTCGAGAGTCCTGATCATTGTGGTGCTCATTTGATATCAAGGCGAATTAAAGGCTCAGCTACCCCGCGTCTCCGGTAGTTGCCTCTCCTCGGGTCACGGTCGCTGGATACTGTCCTCGTACTCCCTCCCTATGAACTTTGATTTTATTCATAATCATAACTTTACAAGATTCACTTGGGAAGCCAAGGACTCTCGCTGCTTATCACTGCACTTATGCATTCCGAGCTCCTTAAAACAATACGACTGAATCATACGCAATGTCTAAAGGCACGTTTCTCATCTGGCCGTGACTTACGCACGCACTTTGGCCACCTACAACTTCTACGCGCAATGAACTCGCGGGATTTATAATTTCATAAGACATAACTACGGAGACGTGACACCTTTGGAAACGAGGCATAAGTGATTTGTGACTCGTGAGGCTTTCCCATGTCACCGCCATGAGCGTTCTTCGTGGATTCAAAGCAATAAAAAGCTGAAAGGTCGTAGAATAGGTAAATCTAAAAGTCGTTAAAAAGAGCGTCCATATACTTAGGAAAAATCCATCAAATGGAAGCTGAGTCGTGGTATTAAGCACCCTAATTTTGGATCTAAAACGACAAGCGAAGACGACTCTTGCTATATTTGAAGCTGATGGTAGCGTTCCTTGAAGCCATAAAGATTAAGTTTTGTATAGCCTTTAATTGGTGCTGTCAACTGTGCCAGGCGTCAAAAACAAGCAAGAAAAAACAAAGAATTGCTGAGATCAGGCTTTCAAGGGTCTGTAGAGACAATTACTTCAGGAAGTCTTAATTTGCTTGTTAGACGAAATGATAATCAAAGTCCAAAAGTTAACGATCGTTAGAGTTAATCCCTGGATCAATAAATTCGAATTTTACTTTCCCTTACAGAAATAAAAAAAGCCTTCATTTGGATCGGTGACATTTCACATTTCGGATTTTTCCAACACGGCATTTCCGAGATGCCAAGCTATATCCCCGCCTTCATCATTGTAGCAATCAAACAATCAATTCCAAATCGAAAAAAACACGATTGGTAGTCCCAAGGGAAAAAATTCTTTGGGAACTTTCCAAAAATTAAAGCCCGAAAGAATCCAAATATTTTTTCAAACACTTTTAGAGTATCATTTCTCACCGAGTAACCCAGTGGGACTAGATTCGGTTTAATTAATTCAGTAAGGTAGAAAGTATAATCCGGTTAGGTGAAGTGGCATTAGTGTCAACTCTTCCCCTCGTCTTATTTCATCTGAAATCCTTTACGGTGACATTTATTTGGAAATGTTGCAATCTGCAGTTTCCCATGGAGCATTGAGTTCCAAGTTCAGGGACGCCGCTAATGACACCGCCGTTACGGAGATCAACTACGGATGCATTTCCCCTTTAAAATAGTATTCTGAACATATGCCTGTACACTGGGGAATCAATAACTCAGCCTAGCATGACAATGAAATGAATTAGGAGTAGATTTATTATTGAAAGCGAGGGAGGAAAGATTGTTACAGTGGGAAAGGCCCTTGTCCTTCATCTGATGATGATGCTCTCAACCCCATCACCAAATATTAACAAAAACTGTTTACAAGGATAGAATGATAATAACGACTTTTGTGATTCAAAGCCTCCCTTCTGTATTTAAGTAAGTTATAAAAATGAAATGAAAATAAACTGATGATGGGGATGCGGTGAAGGAGGAGATGATGAAGTGGAAAGGGTTAATGTTTAGAACCTAGTCTGGTGTGAATCTCCAGATCTGATTGATATAACCTTAGTGAAAGAAAACTGACGCCTTGAATAAGTTCACAAGTTAACGGACCGTGGTCGACAAATTACGACACACGTCTCACTAGCTAAATGCTCTTAATCTCTCATTTCATCCGTGTCACTTTTCACACTTAAATCACTCTTTTTTTTACACTGTCTGAGGATCGAGAGGGAATCTACTGGCAATGAATACTTCCGACGACTGCTACACATTTACAATTTTTTTGCAAACGTGAAAAATGTCTCTGGAAACTTTTAGAAAGAGATTAATGACATTGAATAGGTTCACATTTTTTACAAAAAGTTCTGGCAAGGTTTTATATTTTATGCAATGCGTTGCAGCAAGGAGAAAGTAAAGGATTCAAGTTCATGCGATGAAAGTGAACTTTCCCTTCCACAAAGGTCCTTCCTCTCTCCCCTCTTCGCAGGAACATTTAGTGCAGAAAGTTTGAAATTACTGAATCGTCTACTTTACAACTTTATGAGGTTGAAATGCTACAAAGGAACGGAATGTCGGAAGTGTAGGTTTTGAATTTTATGACTTTATAGTGCGTAGAGCTACGCACACAATTGGAGTGAACAACTTCAACATGAATGAAACCTGATCGAAAAATAAACCCATGCATTTTGTATTATTCAGGAAAATCAATGGAGCGTTAAATCCATTGTATTTTGATGATAAAGGACTGCTTTTTTGCTGTGCTGTGACAATAATTTGAGACCAAAGGACGTTTACATTAATTGAACAAAGCTATTCACACACTGGAATAAAAAGCTCTTTCTACTTGTTGACGCGACCTCGTCATCTAGTTTGATCTGCT
Organism: Pseudachorutes palmiensis; assembly: GCA_009869845.1. NCBI lineage: Eukaryota > Metazoa > Arthropoda > Collembola > Poduromorpha > Neanuridae > Pseudachorutes > Pseudachorutes palmiensis. The sequence goes on along the minus strand of VNWY01000006.1, from coordinate 134,661 downwards.
TTTCAGAATTTAATTAGGGAGAGTGGCGTAGACAATTTTGGCATGGAAATTGAAACTAATTAAATTGGCGTCAGAGCAGAAAATTATAGTGTTGGTCTGAGTTTGACAGATGAGGATAACACGATGTTGATTAGAGCTAGAGAGAAAGTGCATGAGCAGGTATAGTTTTATTGCAGCACATCCAGCGCATGACCATGAAATTGCGATTTACGAATGAATGAAGTGAACAACGATCCGAAGGTTGAGCAGTGAGAGCAGTGAGACAGAGCCCGTTTAAAAGGTCGAGACAGGATGCAAATGACGAGATCCGAGAGGTGACTGATTTATGTTCCATTTTGAGTTTCAGAGTCGCCTCGCCCAAAGTCAGTATGGGGTCAGGCTGGAGATAAACTAATTTGCAAAGGTCGTGAGAAAAAATATTATTTGGCACTTGACATCTCCATTCAACTTTAATTAAAACTCTTAAGCAAGGGGCGTTGGATCGGTCACTTGAAGTTTGCAAGCGTCTCGGTTGACAAAGACATCTTGGCGGCGTAAGGAATTGAGCGACTACAAATTAAACGAATCGTCATTTCTGTAATTGTATTCTCATTTACACTTCCATAAAGCTCGCATTGAGCTGGAATGGAACCTTGTTTCCATATTTACCACTTGGAATTAGTTTCTCTTTCATGACCTTGCAGGCATGGAAGGGAACTAATAAGTTTGCCCGAGCAAAAATTAAGCTTAACGGAAAGGTCATATGGAGTATATTTCTTTTCTGACAGAGTGTGACAAAGGGAACCATTCGGGTAATCTCCGAAACCAATGTCTCAAGGATTTCGGCAGTGGTTTAGGCACTTAAGAATCCATTTCCAGAAAAAAAGTGAGAAGGGTCGCTTAGAGAATGATGAAGGGCATACATTTGCTTCTGCTTGTTCACATTTCCTTGTGCCAAAGAGCCCTGCAAATCTTCTCTAACAAAACACTTATTTTTTGTCACAGGATTTCCGAGGTACCGGTAGTGGCTCAATACGTGAAAACATGGACCCCCGCGTCGAATTCTTCATTTGGTTCCTGATTGCGTTTATTTCGATACTGATTATACGGAACACGGCAGCGGAAGTCTTGATGGATCCTTGCGACATGAGAAGTGACGGTACAGATCCGATGGCAATGTACTGCGAGTGTAACCAGCAGGAGCCACACCCGCCGACGGAAGTTAAATGCTACGTGAATTGGAATCTCCCGGAGAATAGTGGCTCACTTCCGGAATGGACTGCTCTGGCCACGTTGACAGAGACCAATTTGCTCCTGTTTGTCCTACCAAGACATCGACTCATGAAGGAATTCCCACCGCCAATCCTTTTCCAAAATATGACAAAACTCAACGCCTTTTCCATCAAGATGGCTGAGATCAAGACCATCCCTTCGTTCGCTTTTCAAAACTCGTCATCAATCAACGGTGTCCAGCTGCAAGATAACATGATCAAGGAATTGGAACCTTATGCTTTTGCCAATATGGAGAACGTGTCTGAAATCAACCTCGAGAGTAACAAGATCATGTCCATTGCTCGAAATACTTTTGTCAATTTACCCAACTTGCGGCAATTGTGCATGGGTGCGAATGCCATCGAAGTGGTTCATGACGAAGCATTCAAGGAGTTGGGATCCCTGGAAGACCTGGAACTCCAGAAGAACAATTTGGCCAATCTTCTTCCGGATATTTTCATGGGGCTGAGAAGTTTGAAAAGATTGGACTTGATGAAGAATACAATTCAATTGCTTGGGCATAATGTCTTCATCCAGATGCCAAACTTGGAAGATTTGGATCTCAGTGAAAATAGAATCATTGCTGTCACAGCCTCCGCCTTTAATGGACTGAAGAAGCTTCAGAGACTTAACCTTCGTGGGAATAAAGTCGTGGAATTCAAACCAGGGACTTTCTCTCACCTCCAAATGATTTATTTTTTGGATATCAGAGAAAACCAATTGGAAACTTTCCCCAAGGAACTCGTCTCAAACATTTACTCCAACTTGCTCAATGAAAGCATGGAACTAAACCTTAAAGGTATACGTCATTTAACATTCTCACTTTTAACATATATAAGCAATTCAAGTACAAAAGTTTCGAGTGAAGTCCATTAATCTTAAGCAACAGAATTGAGACGATCAATATATTCTAAGGGATCAGGCTTTGTAGATAAGCCCATGCACCGCAGACATGATTGCTTTCACTTCCGCCGGAGAAAGTTAGGACTTGAGTTCATTATGCAAAAGTGTTTCGCCCACTAAACTCATTTCCTGTTTACCCTTTTCTTCCAGATAACCGCTTCAATTGCGACTGTCGTATTCTATGGATGAACAAATTATCGAGCGAGACTCGGAGTATGATGGTCAAGTACTATCTCAACCAAACGATGTGTTACGTCCCGCACAAGTTTGCTCTTGTCTTGGCCGAAACGGATTTGAACTCTGAGCTGAAAGGGGTGAAGACTCCGGAGAATGCTGGGGTCACGCTGATCTCAGGGCCGATTGAGGACGCTTCCATTTCAACCACAGGCTCAGGCATTCTAGTGACTGCGTTCAACGGCGAAGGGCTCAGGTGTGACAATGATTCACGTAAGTCTCACAGGCACAGCAATGGGCAGAGAAGGGTCAAGTACCCCAAGGAGGTAAATGCAGAGTCACAACCGTTGGATCAGAAGGAGGAAGAATCAGAAACTATGCCTGGGAAGAGCTCTCCTTCCTCTGCCGCTGCTGAGCCGATCAATGACAACCCAGGACCGTTGTCAGGGTCAACTTCATTCTCAACGGATCTCCGCATTTCCAGTGCAGCCTTTTTCTTCGTTCTCTTCCGAGCTTTTCCTTTGTTGCCTGCAGACTAAGAAAAACATTTCCCATAATTCTTCATAATAACTATTATGCTAGCATTTAAAAAATACTTGGGCTTAAGGTATAATACAACTTGGTTAGGTTAAGTTCTTGAGCTTAGAAACATGTAGGAGAAAGTGAAGAGAAGAAAGGCAGGGCCCTTGGGTTTAAACATCGATTCTTTTCAGCTTTCAGAAAATGTTAGTCAGACATTCCGGACATCCGCTTCAAACTCTTGTAAAGCGTGTGTTAGAAAAAAGAAACTTGTGCGCGTTGTTTAGACTAGGTTGTAGTTGAAGGATAATGTGGAAATTTCGCATCGAATCGAGCCATGATGAGTGAGAAATCGGATTGTTTTTTTTTAAAGTTAGTCACTTGGTATATTGATACTAGCATAATAGGGGTCTATTCTTCAAAGTTACCAATAGATGTATAAACTATAACGGATAATTAGCGGATTCCATAATTATATAAAAAGTAAGTGGATGATTTCTGCATAAAGTTTATGAGAAGTGTATACGAGTTATTAAGAAAATGCCCCAGTGTAATCCATCCTTCCCAAATTACTAAATGAGAGAGAGATCCAAGGTTAATCCCGAATATTATTTTTGACGCCATTTTGGAAAAAGAGTGATGAGTCCAGAACTTAATTTTATGCCTCCTTCGTCTCGGAATGGTTTCCAAGAGCTGTCAAATGTGATTTAATTTTTATTAGCTGACAATTATATTTAGTGGATAGGGATGACCTTGCAGAGTGACTGGAGGGGATGCAAGGGCTTTGTTTCTGGTAATGAACTTCCCAGTCAACGCTCTTGACATTTCTTCTGACACGCAGAGTGCGTGTTATGAAATTGTTCCTTTCCAGCAGATTGACATGTCAACTGTCCAATACTTTTATTTCAGGCGTCTTGGCATTCTGACCTTTGCAAGGAAACTATCTTCGTCATGGTCTCCTACACTCCATTCATAACTTTGCGAGCTAAATAGTAATGTCTCAATTAATCGCTTAGCAGTAAAGTGCGTCGGAATAAAATGGAATTATAGGCAAAGCAATATTATTAATGACCTTTCTGCCAAAATTATAGAGGGGAATCGGAATTAGCGCAAGCGTAGGTTCACAAACAGACGCCAAGTCACTAAAATTAAGACTAACTGATTAATGGACGTTTCATTTTTAGAAAAAAATAATCTTAAGACTAGTGTATGCACTATTACAACTTATGTTTCTCAAATATTCGCCTGCTTATTAGTTTATCCATAAAATAGGGGCCTTTAGTGTATAAGCTTAAATTGAATGCTTTTCTTTTCGGAGCAGTCCAAGTGAACAAAGACTCAAAACGCTAATTTATAATTTGGCAAAAAGTGTACCTTGTAAAACTAGAAGAATTCTGTACCTGTGATTCCCATTGTTCAATTATATGTTCAAGTAGGTAGTATGTGGGTTGTTTCGAGTTTATTCTATCGAAAATCAGTAGGCAGCGGATAACAATTAACCTTGCATTCTTAGGAAGCGAGGAGGAGGGTAATGTGAGATTGCTGTAAGAAAGTAGGGTAGCCATGTTTGATATTTAAAAATTGCTTTTAAAATGACATCGCCTGGATACAATACAGATGCTTGTGACACTTTTGGATCTTAGGGATTCGACTATTTTTCTTTGCTCAATTCAGATCCCAGGTTCCAGTCAGCAGTAGTTAACACACCGAGGACAAGGCATGGATCTGCTACGTAATCTAACTCATCTGGCCTCTCAAAAATCCAGGACGAAAGCAGTATTCCGGTGATAAGGTCTTCATTGTTGAGCATAGCCACTCCGTGTTCCTCGGCAAGACGTTGAAAGTCAGAGAAAGATGAAGCGGCTCTAGTGAGAGCTTTGAGAGGATCGACTTCCTGATCATTGACGTGAGTTCCAAATTTTATTTTCCTTGCTTTATACTTTTATTATTCATGTTGAACTTGTTGATTTATTGGTTGGGTTCTCAATGAAGGGATAACGGGATGGCTCGTTGATTGAGTCATCCCTGGAAAATGAAGGCTTAGAATTAAGATTAAATTTTTGAAGCTTTCTCAGGTCATCTGCACGCTCACGCTAGTCGCTTCATTGAAAAGGCTGGGGTGGAAGAACATGGAAAACGTTTGGCGAACAGAATAGTAGCACGGTGAAACTCACCAAACACTCCGACTTCTACCGCTTCTTAACTTTTGACCTCGTCCTTTATGGTTGGGATTCCCGAATCATCGTTGTCGTCGAATTCCCTGGATTCCAACTTTCTCAATATTCTTCCGCCCTAGCCCTTTCTCTTTCAACGTTTTGCTCAGGAATACGTTAATGGCGATGCTCAACAATTGGATGGCTTATCTCCAGAATACTGTTTACGCCCCTGGATTTCCGAGAGTCCCGAGGAGTTAGCTTTCGTAGGACATCCATGCTTTTCTTCCGTTTGTTAAATACTGCAGACTGGAGCTGAGAATCTGAATTTAACACAGAAGAATAGTCGTATCCTAAGGAACAAAGGGGTCACATCCATCTGCATTGTACCCTGACGATGTCATTTTAAAAGTAATATTTAAATATCCAACATGGCTACCCCACTTTCTTACAGCAATCTCACATTACCCTCCTCCTCGCTTCCTAAGAATGCAAGGGACAATATTTTCACTGAGAATCCAAACGATAAATCAACAAATTCAACAAGAATTAATAATAACAGTATAAAAATCGGATGAGCTAAACAAGGAAAATAAAAATGTTGTCACGAGCTTAATATATCCAGCATAAGTAAAGCAAAGTAACAAACTATATCCTTCTAATTAAGCTCACTTTAATCTTCACTCGTAGTCTACAGAGTCACTAATTTTATCCGCTGCCTACTGATTTTCGATATAATCACCACGAAACAACCCACATTACTACCTGCTGTTTATCCTCTTGAGTGTCCCGAATTAGTACCCTCTGTAAAATTAGATTTTTAATTACTTTTAAACACTTCCAAAATGATTTACGAAAGTCTTTTGCAAATAATTTTGTAGCTTGTACTTTAATAATTTGTGAATATTTCTCTGCAGTGCTCTTGTCGTTATGCTAAATTTGCTATTCAAAATAAAGGCTAAAATTTAATGTACATTCCGGAAAGGGTGTTGGATGCGTTGTTAAAAGCAAAGAACTTTGACCTCATTGATGAATCATTAAAGTAGAATTTATGGGTGCTTAGATTTTAGAAATTGAGTGCAACGCTCAGGGACTCACGCACGGATGCATTGTGGGTGACAATGAAATGAGGCATGCATTACGTCAATGGCAAAGGTTATCATTATCCATTTATTTTAATTTAGCACGCTAACTCTAAAGTAAATTATTTTGAGTTGAACGTTTAATGCATTGACCATTAAACCGAACAGTTACCACCAGTCGCCCTCTGCAGATGCTCACGGTACACGCAGTAATCATTGTTTTGAAATACAAAAAACCAATTGACAAATTACATTTTACCCAAGTCCTAAATCCGATGTAAATGAAACTGGTATTAAAATTTCATCGGTCCCCAGTCCATAACTTTTCAGCTAATTTGCCATTTTCGCATGACGCAATGGTACAAAGTGCTACCTCCAGTATTTCCTTGTGAACTTCGGGTATTGAACGACTGGTGTCGATCTCCTGCAAAAACAAAGCATCTTTCTTAAAAATATCTCCGGCTGTGAGGGTATTAGAAACCGAAAATGGACTATAACCAGTAGATAGCATACCTTCCAATTATCTTCTTGTAATTTAGTAAAGTATTCCTTAACTTTTGCTTGAAACGCCACATTTTCATACCGCTCTTGGCCATAATTGCTCCGTATTGCCGCCACGGCCTGGGGAATATTTAAGAAGAGAACCACATCTGGCCTTGGGAGTCCGATATCCGGACCCTTGCACCAATTTAGATCAAGCCCCTGCAATAAATTATTCCAATTATGCCTCTTACGTCACCAGTTACCAAGCCACAAGTTATAATTTACTTTTCCAGCTGAAAACGCAGTTCCTGAGTAAGCATAACGATCCAGAATCACCGAGTCACCACTCATCAAGAGCTTCTCAATCCTTGGTCTAGAAATTAAAATAATATTCCAAGACATTAAATTAGAGATGAATGGAGCCGCTGTCTTCCACATTCACATTTTCCATGATTCCTTACTTTAATTCCCATCTGTTTGCAGCAAAGAGTAAATGGATGGACTCGTCCTGTAGTTCAGACTCACATTTGAGGTACTTGTCAATCATTTTGCCAATGCCGGTAGTCCTGTCTGGCACACGATGAGAAATTAGGTAAGCTCTATTAATAATTTGGACAGGTCGAAGGTCAATCTTACCAGGAAACACGAGACTAGAAACTTTCTTTCCGCATTTCTGCAAAGCCTCCAGCAGGAGTTGCACATGGGTCGACTTCCCGGTCTTGTCACATCCTTCAAACCCAATAAGGGCCCCTCTACATCTCATAATTAATCAATTTAACTCTTTAATCCCCTTCAGTTTGACAATTCCAAAGAAAATATATTTTTTTGGCAATTTTTACCCGCCCCCGCCGCCGGTTTTTGATTCCCGCTTTTTCCCTCGGTGCCTCCAATCCATAAAATTGGAAAAAACGAAGAGAAGAAACCAACCGTAATTTCCACCGCTGATAAATCAATTAACTTGAAAACAAAGTGAGGAAGTACCACGATTGGCAATTGTTCAATTAACTCATAATTGCAATGAATGAGCTACAACAATTTGGACTCGATTTATATGACTGGGTTGTCCATTCACAATTTACTGTGTAAAAGTGGTTTCACAGAGTTGACACCCTTCTTTCATGTAGTATTTGACTAACTGATTTTTTCGTTTTGCATTGTGATTATTCTACTAATTGTGTACCTACGATTCCTCCTCAACAGCGTCCTTCTTTTCAGCCACGTATTTCACGATGTCCAACGGCTTAAACAGCTTCTCTGCGTCAGAGTCGGGGATTTCAAAACCTATTTGTAATTGTAATTTGATTTTAAATTATGGAATGTGGAATAGGATGTTTGGACTCATGTACTCACCAAACTCGTCTTCAATGGCCATAATAACTTCGACGTGATCAAGGGAGTCTAATCCCAAGTCGTTCATGAAGTGTGAATCAATAGTAAGCTGCATAGGAAATTAAAGTTACACAAAAATAACCAAATCCAACTTTGCAATTGGTGTTACCTTTTCAGCATTAATCTTATCAAAGGCGGCACAGACATTTAGGACTCGGTTCTTGACTTCGGAAACAGTTAGCTGGGCCTTTATAGCGTAACTTCGAACGGCTAAGGTGACAGTCGCCGGCTGGGCAATTGAGGTGATCTGTAACTACAAATGAAAATAAATTAGACTGGGTTGTTTGGATGTGACTAACCTTGAGCTCTGACCTGATTCCATCGAGTCCAAGCCAGTTGCTGAGGATTATTCGACCAAGGGAGGAATAGAGATGTGCTGATCCGAGCCACTCGTTGGATTGAAGATTCGGTTTTTGGCATCAGACTTGCCAGTTTTTGCAAGCATCGAACAGTAATCTGTAAAAGGAATCACATTTTCAATTTCCCAATTTGTATTCATTGTATTTATAGTAGAATTGGGGGAGTGACCTTTATAGATTTCAAGGTCAACTTACCATATTGAACAAGTAAGTAATGAACTCCGACCTCCGAACCAAAGTCCAAATTAATTGTCCAAAATTCAGGAACAAATTACACAATAATTCAACCACAAGTAAAGTGTTGAAGTCTGAATGGAAAGCGCCGAAAGTTGCTCCAAAGGGTACCTCAAACAACAACCACAACAAACACCCACTCTTCCTCTGGGCAACTAAAAGCACAATTAAATAGGTTGATACCGAGGTCAAGTAGGGTCAAGTTCGCTTAGAAAGCATCTGTCACTGGAATGAGTATCCAGAGTAGAGACGTGGACGTCCTTTCCATGGCACTCCAGTGGGAATAAGAACCTTTGTGACAGGTAGACTTGCACCGGGTCCAATCGGTTCTCATTTTGCCAATCCCCAATTCAAGTATATTTTTGATAATTATGAAATTTGGCGTTAAATGGAGCTGTAATGTCGCTAGCGATAATTTTGTCATTTATTTACATTTATCTTTTCAATTTCTGGAAGTCTGGGTTTTACACATGCTCCCTTTGTTTCTTTTATGTCGCCGTGCTTTAGGCAGTGATAATTTGTGATTTAATCAGAAGTTGTTAACAATTCTGTTTCCACAGGTCAAACCCAGCCAGAATCATGTCCTTTATCCAGCCTGTTCAAGTTGATGAGCCTTTCATGAGCCTTTCAATGTCCATGTAAGTCATTCATATATGTAATCGATGAACAGTTAGTCTTGAACAGATGTCAATTGTTTTACAGCTCGGACAGTTCCCTCAGCCTTGCTTCCGAAGAAGACCCAATTGGGAATTCATTGTATTGCAGAGTTTTCATTTACCGATATTACAGTCAAGGGGTTATGAAGTTCTCTGAAGATATACCGTTCAATCTGATGACATGGTGAGGAGTTAGGTCAGACGAGGAAAAAGTAGATTTTACATGTCTGTGATCTCTTTACTTCAACAGCACGTAGAGGAGAGGTTATGGACGCGGACAATTAACGAAATTAACCTTTGCAAAGAAGCTGAGAATGTGCTTTTCCTTTGCAGCATTCTCCTGTACATTGATTGCTTTTGCTAAACTCGTCGCCTGCAAAAAGAACACATTTTCATTGGTATAAAAGAAGTATAAAATAAAAACAAATGCTGCGGCTGAAGCGTCCATTCATTAGAATTTATTGCAAAATCAGAACCCAATCTTTAGATCTGCACTCAAAAATTAGCAGTGCGGAAATCCTTCTTCCTGACAATCATTTTCCGGAACATCACTGCATGTCGCAAGGTGTGGAATTAAGTCTCTTTATTTACCATAGCCACAGGAGGACAGTCCTCCTTACTATAAATGCTCGACACCAGACGACCTTCAGGGGTCATTCGATGCTTCTCCATTTTCTAAGCCAAGCCTCGAATCAAGTCAAAAATGGCCTTGGACAAAACGAACTGAAGGAACTACTAACTAAGATCAACGTCGTGCAACCTGTCACAATCACAACTTCCTACGCTTAAATGTCGCTAAAGCAGAAATTGCATTGTATTGACATGACTTTTATCTCGAGATAGGCCATATCAAAATCACTTTTATTTTCACACTACGCTTCAGTTAGTTAAGCAGACTGCACAGAAGGTCAAAACTTGACCCCGACGTCAATTCAGCTTGCTTCACATATTGCGTGTACTATCAATTAAAGTCCAAGAAACTTCATTTTAAAGTCATGTTTAGTTCATCTACTCACAGAAAAATGGAAAAAACGATTTACTTATTTGAAGGAAGTAAACTAAGAAGATCCACCCAGGGCATGGTTAATCCTAAATATTCTTAAGCCGATAGTAATCCCTAGAAGAATATCTAACATTGACAGTAGAAAGTAGTTTAGAAATATTATTAATGGAATGTAATTTAACCTTTCCTTGTAATAATACAGAGCATTACTGGTCTTCTTCGTCGTTGAAAAGTACAGCGCTTGCCTTGGGTTTTTCCTTGGGTTTAGAAGCGACTTTTTGCGGCTTAGCAAAGATTGAGAACACTGCCTGTGGCGTTGCTTGATTCCCGAAATATGGCGACTTGGAGCTTAGTCCCTGGACCATTGGGCTATGAGGTGAAGCAGGTACAGTCCTCCAAGAAGAGCCGAAACCGTCAGAATTTCCTAGCCACAGAAATCATAATTAGAATTTTTATAATTCCTTTTCATATAATAAAATTCTCCCGACTTTTTGTGTAATACCTCCGGTTTCATCCAGAGCTAAGGCATCAATGTCCATATCCTGGACACTGCTGGAAGTGGCAGGTCGGGGCATCGTTGCGAGCATTTGATCACGGAAATCCACAAGTCCATCCTCTGTATCCAACCATGAGTGGAACGGGCGAACCTTCAATAAGTAATGGAACTGTCATGAAGGTTTGTGTTTAAAGAAACAGTGGATTGCAGTTCTTACAGATGCGCGAACCCATTTTGACAAAGATGAAACATATCTCGGTGATTTTTGGAATCGATCATCCACCAACATAATGGCCCCCCAGTCGTGACGGTGTCGGATGCATCGTCCAAGAGCCTGGTTCAAAGCCCTGTCCAAAGAAAGTTACCTTCTTAGTATTCTTTCAGTACAAAGAAAAAAATGCAGAAAGCTAGAGTTTACCTGAACGCTTGAATCTCATACCATTCTCCTCCAGGGAGCAAACCACGACTACGATTAGCGTCATTATAATCCCGCTTCAGCGTCACTTGAAGATCACGGTAGTTTGGAAATGGGATACCAATCTATGGAATCATTAAATTCAATCAGTAAGAGGAACGCGTTCCCTAATTTTAATACGCTTACACAAATCACTGCTCGAGCATTGTTGTCTGCAAAGTCCAACCCTTCGCTTACTTTCCCACGACAAACGGCTAGGAAGAGTGCACCAGTTTTGTTTCCGCGTGGCCCAAACTAAATGATAAAGTATGAATTATACTTATGCAATTACGTTGTACCTATACTTTTTTGATTCACATTAGTGGCTGTAATAGAATCGTAGAATGAAGCAATTGTTTGCTTAAATTCCGCGCTTCCAGACCTCGGCTCAACGTAGATATCCTTCACATCTTGTATACGATCCCAGCACTCGGTACTCGACCATCTGCGAAATCAGTTGTAATATCAGCAACATCAATCATAACGATTGTACACCAATCGTATACGATCACAACTTGTCACTATACCTGTCAGTAACTTTTTCCATAAGCCGATACGATGGGAAGAAACATAGGACGCCATGTGGAATGAGCGTACAAACTCTTGACACCAATTCTCCAAGCTCATCCTGATATGCAAATGTCTCAACGCTCTGGTAGCTTCCATTGAGATTTTTGTTTCTAGGCCCAGCTGAAACAGCGCAGGCCCAGATCTAAAACAAATAATCCATAATTACATTCTGGGATTTACATCTTGCGGTATAATGTTTTAAATTGCTATTACCTGGTTCTTGTCAATGACATGCGAAGCTTCAAGCCTTATCGGGAATGACGTGCCAAGTTCTGACTGAAAAGATTGCATGGGAGACAAAGTTCCAGATGTCAGAATAATGCAACGAACTTCAGATCTCAAATCCTGAAAAAAATCATCTAGCATCTTGAAACATTCTCCATTAATTAAATAAAAATGATTACGGCTTACTTCAAAAGCAACGGCCGGGTTCAAACACCAAAAATTCAGCGTGAGGGCCAATTTGCTCACACTTTTTCCAAATTCTTTTCGCCGCTTGACGCTTTTAAGGATGGCGATGCGGAAATCATTTCGATATTTTCCAGATTCTCGATCCAAATGTTCGAAATTCCGGAAAATTTCCTCAAATACACGAACTGTGGCCGAGGTGATGATTGGAACGGCTAAATCCTTGGGTCGTGCAGAGTCAGGTCTTCCTCGATCACTTTCTCGAATATGATCTAGGTAAAGATCTCGCTGCCCAGAAATCTCGGTGAAATATTTCTAGATACAAGAAACATATTTAAATACTTGATTAGTTCATCAAACCAAAGTTTGTATTCATTTACTTGGTATTCGGGGAGCTGTTTCATGATTCCAATGGAAGTCATGAACGCAACAAACTGAGTCCCGTTCCAGTGTTTCCCTTCATTGCTGAAATCAATTTCAGTCATATGCTGAGATTCCTTGTCCATCCATGCCGACAGAGCTGAGAGAAAGTTTGCCTACAAAAAGTCAAAAGCGTCCATCTTTTAGCACCATTGAGTATTAGGCACAGGGAGAATGGCTTTTTCCAATGACCCTCATATGGGAGTAACCCAATCTCTGAAATGAATAGGGAATTTCCTCACTTTCAATTTTGCCCTGTGTCTCATTAAGAATTCTGAAAATCCGAATGGAGACAGAGGGATAGTCCCTCCCAAGTGGCATTAAAAAGCGGGGAAATGAAGCGATCGTCATGGAGATAAAACCCTCCGGGATTGGAATTCACCCCAGGAAGATCTAAGCCCACTTCAAACCTCAATGTAAAAGGGAAGATTTATCAAGAGTCTGCTCCCCTCTGTCAAGTTCTGACTCACCCGGAGCATTTAATTCCCGTCGCTTTAATTTTACAAACTAGTCACTACTCACTACCCTTTTTATCACAATCAGCGGAAGCATTGGGGGAAAGTAAAAGGGAGAAAACAAACCAGTTCTGCATGGCCAAAGGTATCCCTGCCCGCTCGCCCAACTTTCTCGCAGTCTTGCATCGCAGCCTGGATTTCATCTTGACCCATGGATGAGCTTGCAGCTTCTCGAGCAGAGTCTTCCATGTTATGAGCTTCGTCCAAGATTATCACCTGCCTTGTCAATACAATCGACATCTACAGTAACAAATTACATTTATTTATGTCGTTTAATTCTACAAAAATCCAATTCCGACTTACGCTTTTCCGAATATGAGGCTCCATCAAGTAATTATATGGACAAAAAATAATGTCCGCAGATGGCATCATGTTTCTTGTTGCATAATATGGACATGCTTTATGCTAAAGAAAATTAGAAAACAAATTATACCAATTCAAGCATTTTCCCACATTCGGCTACTCACCGCCCGACCTTGCAGAACAAACTCTTCCAAATCGTATCCAGGGCTAACCCCACAGCTTGCCAAAGTATCAAAATTTCCAAATTTTTTAGCACCATGCTGCCATCCACAGCCACCACCCTGGATAATAAAAAACAACTCTGTTAGAAGTACTAGCGATTCCAGAGTCCAGCACCGGATTTCAAAACAAGAAGTTTACTTCTGACATTGGCTTATCCCGCAGTTCTTTGCAAGCTTCATTTTTATTGGAGAGTTGTTCCACCATTGGATTCACACAGGTGTTGTCTCGGCTAGCCAAAATCAATGACCTGAAATTAAAAATCATTTCAATTGCATTTCAATTGCATTTCAATCTTATGTGAAGCAAATTATGTGGGCAACAGTTTTCACTGTGAGATTTTAAGGAGCATAAGGATTCGAGGCGTCATTGAAATCCGAATATGAAACTGAATCGTGTTTCTGAGGGCATATTTTATAATTGTCTGAGGGACTTGGGAACACGGGAAGCTGTCTGGAGTGTTTCTTTTGAATTCATGAGCAGAAGCTGTGTGAATGTGCTATAAAAGGGGAGGGAATTGAAGACGCGAGACAGAGACCCGCATATGCTGGGGGTCTGGGAATACGATTCCCCCACCGGGTACTGTAATAGACTTCCATTATTTCCGTCTTTCCAGTCGGATCGGAGTGGAAGGGTTGGAAGTGGAGGGTATCGATCCGCTCTCCGTGTCAAGATATCATGTCAACCAACCTCGAATTCACCATGTTTTCATGGGTTGGGCCAAAGAAAACACGCTCACCAACACCAAAAAGCCACCATTAATTCACAACAAAATCAATGAATTCTCACTCATTTAGTTTCTAAACTAGCAACACATTTAAGCGACATTGAAACTTGTGGCTGTAGAACTTGAACAAAGTTTTGTCATGCAAAGAGAAACGAGTCTCCAAGCGTCAATAAAATTATGGTGAAAGTATCATGTGTTCCATTTCCTTCCTCGAAAGACGATGTGTAAAATTTTTGGCGAGCCCGAGGCTACAAAGGACTAGAAAAATGTAGAAAGTCAAGACGCGGAGCCCACGTCAATTAATGTCAGATGAGTTTCCGTTATTTGAGAAGATGAAACTGCGACCCGGGTTATTACCCACCAGGGGTTTTGGCCTTTTCCTTTTGCTTCATTTCTCGGCTTAATTAACTCACTCTTGCGATCCTCTCCTGCACAGTTGACTTATTTAATCAGGGAAGAAAGAGGGCTGAAATGAGCAAAGGGAATCAAGAGTCATTTCCCACTGTCGTCAGCCCTCCCTCGAGAGAAAGCAAGGGAAATTAATATGCCAAAAATTTTCGTCTTCCATACATTTGTAACAGGCACTAGAAAAGTTTAATGAGGTATTAATTTAACACAAGAGTGAATTCGCCAGCCAAAACATCCACAACTAACACTAGAATTTAGACTCGCTTCGTCAGTCCCTCCAGAAGTGCAGTCTCCCGTGTACAGGCATCTCCGGATCCTTCAATTAAAGTAACATGAAAAAACTTTCACGACAATGGATATTTTTAATTTGACATCCTCGCCTTGAAAGGACTCCAAAAGCTCAATCCAAACTCAAAGCACAGTGAATCCCAATGATCCAAGTCCTTTTTGTGAGCAACTTGTACAAGGTATTAAAAATAAACTTTGGAGAAAGTATACTTGAAAATGAAGGGGATTTGTTTATAGGATTTTGAGAAGTTGCTCATCTTTCCTTTCCCCTCAAGACTATTTACATAAATTCTGGCAGAATGAACAAGGAGAAAGGTTTGCGGAAACGGCAGAGGGGTCCCTGGGTGCTAAGAAACTGGAAAGGAAATAGCCACTGGCGAAAAGTGTGTAGCCTTTTCCCGTGGTGACTAAATTCACGGTTCCATCTTATTTGGATATTGAAAGAGAAATGAAGGAAGAATGGGACTCTTTAGTTTTCATTTTCAAAGTACAAAGGAAGGAGTAAATAAGATTTCATTGAAATGCTCTTGGAAGATGAGGGAGTGTGACGGAGATGAAGTTCCTTTCGAGACGAAAGAGATGATTTACAAGGAAATATAATTTTTCTGAAATAAGAGCCTTCTTTTTCAAGGGTTTATTGAATTTGGGATCTTCTCCAGAGAGAAAGAAAGAAAGAAAGAAGAAAAGAGTGTATAGTTGAGGGCAGGGAAAACCGCTTATGCCGACCTTAACAAACACAATATGCTTGTCTCTCTTCATCATGGAGAAGACAAAACAAAAGAGAAGATTCATCCAAATGAGATAGAAGGAATAAAAGACACCAAACAGAATATCAAAGAAAACCTTATTCAAACAAGAATTCAAACATCCACACAAGATTCCTTCAGGCAAACCCAGGGTTAAATATTAAAAAACTTCTCAGAAATCCCACTACACCATGGACCCCAATCCTCAACTCTCTTCAACTCCTTTACTGCAAGGGTTTCAAAAGCTGGCAATTTCAAAAGACAAGCCATGGCATGCCCGATGGCGATTCACATTGTTGACAATGAGCAACTAGAGGGATGGCTGCAGTTGTCACTTAATCATCAAATAAAATACAGAAATGAGATCAACATACCTCACGTTCTTGTACTCAGTCTTGCGAAGCTCACGAGTGATTTGAGCAATTTGCTTGTGAGTCCGCGTACCAAAGAATATCTTCGGGACCCTAAAAGAAACAAAGAAAAGAAAAAGAATCAGCACCACACAATCAACTTGGGCCAGAAATAAATGAAATAAATACATAAGTTTCCTATCCGCTGGAGGACAACAATTTTCATCGATTTCATCATCAGACTGGAATGAATTCGACATGGACTTTTCAAATGACCGATCCGGATCAAACTTCATAGAGTCCTAAAACATAATTTATTTGTTACCATTGGCTTTCCATAGTGAGCGCATTGATTAACCTTGGGCGGAGTATAAGAGTGTTTAGCTCTTTTAGGTGGCTGAAAATCGTCTTCATCTTCAGTCAAGTCAACAGCAAAATTTGCTTCTGGCTCTGGTGCATTTGCTCCTTTCTCCCAAACTGGTTTTCCTGAAATATTAAAAAAATTACTTTTTTTTACACAATACGTTCATGACCAATAGTTTTTGGGAAACCGGGCAAGACACGTGCCTCTGCCATTCAAACATGGTGGATGACAGGGATTTATGGTTAATCTGTAAACAGACACGACCATATCAGATGACCATTACTACGGCGGGGAATACTGATTGGAGAAGGGATGAAAGTTGGTTGGTTGAAACCAATACAGACCAAAAGATAATTACGTCCCAACAATATCTTCTAATGATCATCCTCACGTTTTCAGTCACTTGATTTTGTGGGAAGTGGGAGGATAGATTAAATGAGAATCTAACTCCAGCATTGACTCTGAAAATTGGTGCCCACTTGCTCAATAGCATACTGAATACCCGATGTTGAATAAATATCAACTTATTTTTAATACTAAAACTTTGAATTGACAAAAGCCCCTTCCGTGAAGCGGTAATCAGGAATAAACCTGCCAAAACATCCTTTCTTAGAATACTTGGATTACTCATTGACAAATTCCTAAAAATGGTGATTATTTCAGTAATTCCGAAGGTTGTCATTCAAGTCTGTAGAAGATGAATCCTTCCTTTTAATTTCCGAGAATGGATTGGGGGAAGGATTAGTATTTTAAATGAGAAAAGGGCATTATAGTCTTGGCAAGAGGTGGGTGAGTGTAGAAAGTTTAGAAAGAAAAACGGAGAGAAAGAGTGAAGCTTTCCCTGGTTGGGTTCTAACAGAATTTGTCTTTTTTGGCTTTCCCCATTATGTATCCGGAGATTGAGTCTGTTCTTCCTGTTGGCTGGAAAAAGGAGGACCTTCTATTCATGACAAAGGATTTCAATTTATCTCCAGAAAGAGTCGAAATAAGACGACGTGGAGGAGTGGAGTCATGCGGAGACGAAGGACGGAATCCAGTCCGCCAATTTTCTACACATCTTTCACTCGAGGCAGAAGGAAAGTTGGTGGACCGAAAAAAACTGTCAGAGTCAAGCACTCCAGGACTCGGAATGAGTCTCTTCAAAAACCCTTTCACTTTCTCTCTACTTTCACTTTTCAAAAGTTTCCTTTCTCCGCGGATAAATGTATTAGAACTCGAGGGGACCGTCCAAAATCCTAATTACAGAAGGAAAGTGACATGGAATTACATCCATCGAATTTCATTTTCAGAGATTTATCTTTCTCTCCTTCTTCCTTATTACCCGCTATCCAGCCAGTCCTCAGAGAGCAGTGAATTTGACATCAAAGGATCCACTCATCACAACCCCCACACCACTTAACTTTCACCAGATCCTTTCTCCAGAAATATGGCCTCCCTTCTCTACAACTCCATGCAATCCAGACCAATAATAATGAAAGGAGCAAGGAGGGAGAGATAATGATAGCATGGCCGGAATTACAACCAACTCACTTCCCAAATCACCGCCATTATTATACGCCATATACAACATCCTCAGCATAATTAAAATACATCCACTTTCACCATCCACACAACTTCACCATCAATGTCAAATAGTGAACTGGGGAACCTTCTTTACCTTTCCCTCCATCGACACTTCGCTCGGATTCAGGCTTCTGGGGCTGCGATTTCTTCTTTAGACGAGCATCAATCTCTGCATTGTATTCCTGAACGCGTTCTGTAACAAAAAATATTGCATTGATTTACATTTTATAATAAGCTGCATAAATGGTATGGAATATTGTGGTCAACGGAATTAGTCGGTGACTTTAAAAATAGCAAGTTTGGAAACTGCCATAGGTATTAGTAGTGGTTAGAATCATTTCAAAGGTTCCACAGAGTGGATGAAGAGTATCATTTTCATCTAGGAAATCTACAAAGAGCAAAGCAGTTTTGTCCTACAGATAAACAAAATATTTCTTCATGGAAAAGAATCCTGTCAAAACAGAAAAGAATAAGATGAAATGCGATAAACAAACTTTTCATGACAAATTCTGTTGTTGAGGTTGAATAGGACGTAGACGGCCGGCAGAATCTAATGCTAAATGAAAACAGTAGAGCAAAGGGAAGTGTGTGTGTGATTTCAATCAGAGAAAAATTTATTTAACGGAAATAACTTAACCTTAATTAGTACGGTTTTAAATCACCGGATTTCTCGGATTTTCATCGGATTTTTCAAAATGCTCAAGACATATTCGTCCTCAAACTACACGCAATACTCAAAACAGACTTAAATCAGAAAATTGAGGGTATTTTGAGCTAACTTTGATTCGACACAAAGATCTAGAGATCGCTGAATTTATACGAATTTCAACAGACTCAAAATCTTATAAACAAACGTGATTAAACTAAATTAAATGTCAAAGAAGCTAGAAATTGGAATCGCTGATTTGAAATTATAAAAAGACAGGGTTCATTTGGAATTGTTTTCCATACAAAGGATGAAACTTTTTTCGTTGAAGACTTTTTTTCAATTTTTTGAATGGATATGACTGATGAAAGTAAAACGACAATCCTAATTAATCTCCAACCTTCACCAGGTTTTTTGTCCTCATAATTAGCAGAGCGAAACTTGTCACTCGCTCATGGAACATATTGGAATATATTCTGCGGTGAAAAAGAAACCTTGCATAAAACCCGTCACTTCAGAGAAACTCAAATATAAATAAAATAAAAAAGTTTCAGTTTGCCAACTCTCTATCAACAATAAAGCCGAAATCCAATCCCTTGAGATTAAAATCGAGAAACTCTGCCTAGCCATCTTTGGAATAAAATGGATAAAAGAAAACCGGACTTTTGAACCCATGGATTTGAACTTTGTTCCTCCAAGTTAACCCATAAAGTTAGATTTTAGTCTGTGAATAGCAGGGATTTCGGTTGATCTTCTGATGCCAAGTAATGATTTGAGAGAGTAATTCCTGAGATTGGAAGTTCCGTGAATTTGAGTGTTAGTGAGGGGTCCCTTGGATGCTGATCAAGAGGGAGTATCTCAATAGAAATGCGGATGAATGGAGACGGAGAGATTGCGGAGAGAAAGAATGGAATGAAAAATGGGAAGTCCTTTGAGCTACCCAATTACTTCCCGGGAAATGACAGATGAAGCAGAGACCTCAGCTTCGGACGGAGTGCAGCCCTTTCACGATGAGGCTAATAATCCCCTTCATAGGCCAAGGCCCTCTTTCCACTCAACCAACGGGAAGTCACAAGGCTCAAAATTGGCTTTCACAAATACAAATAAGGCAGGCGTGACGCAAGCAAACCAAATTCCAACTCATGCAGATCAACAGTTCAGATTCAAAGCCATTCAATCAAACATCACAAATTGAAATTCAAGATTACAAGAAAAATAATTAGTAAGTGCAGTAGATGAAATCAATCAGTCACAAAAGCTGCTTCTGCTTAGCAGCTTTACATTTCTTAGCTTATTCACCATATGGAAAATTACATTCAAATTGTATCGTGAATTGCATGAAACCCCGAAGATTAATTACACTAAAAGCTATAATCACAATCTCGCAAATTCTGTTCAAAATCAGATCTTTTCGCCCTTTTGTATAAAAATTTGATTCTAAATCAGTGATTTCATGTGGAATTATGAGCGGCATTATGACCCTGAGCCTTGAATCCAGGAGGTACACTGTTGAGCTCCAGCGTATTTTGTGATATGAGTAAAAAGGCATTTTGAAGGGAGGAAGAGGACATTCTGCGTCTGGAGGAAGAGGGAAGAAATGTGCAGCGCATGGAGCTTGGAGCAATGCCCGCCATGCATTCGGTTTTTTCGGGGCTTGCGAGGGTGCGAAGAACCAATGGATGACCCGGACACCACAGACGCCTCCAACCTCACGCCCTTATGTGTATTCCACGACGCCCGACTCCTCTATTGATTCAACGCCATGATTTCAGGGTCTACTCCGAACAGGGAAGAGAGGACGAAGCGTGTCGAGTTTGAGAGCAAATAAACTCAAGTCTCACACCAACTTTCTCCTTTGTCTCCCACTACTTTCTCTCCTTCAAAAACCCCAGCCAGAAACACACTACCAAAGAACTGCAGCTCCAAAATAAAAAATTCATGATGAAACGGATCCTCAACTTATCAAAAGCCCCAGATGATTCATCCTCTCGGGAATAAGCTGCAAGGACTAACGAGATAGGAATATTAAACACCAAACACTGCCTCCTCTATGCATTATAATTAAAACTACACAGCCTCTACTCAGTCTACTCAGCCGTAGCAAATGGAAAAAAGGACTTACGCAAAATCCATAATTC
This sequence comes from Pseudachorutes palmiensis, assembly GCA_009869845.1. Lineage (NCBI taxonomy): Eukaryota > Metazoa > Arthropoda > Collembola > Poduromorpha > Neanuridae > Pseudachorutes > Pseudachorutes palmiensis. The sequence continues at coordinate 113,840 of VNWY01000006.1, read as the reverse complement.
CTCACAAAGTGTGCCAATAATCCAAGCTCTGCAGATGGGTTTTTCACTCCTCTAAATTCCAGCAGAGACTCCCGGTCTTTAGCTACGTCCAAGAGAAGGAGATTTTTGAAACTAACTATCCAAATAATAGATTACTGAACCCAACAATCGATCTCTGTTGGATTCATCTTCCTCATCGGCCTACCTCGTCAAAATGAAAAGATTATCTTTCCTTATAGACAATTTAAGGAGAAAAGAGGAAGCTAGTCATCCAGGGAAAAAGACCAACACAATCCTATCAATATTAACAATGAGATTCCTTTTCAATCCTCAGAGGCTCGGCGGCTTTTCCTTACAAATAGAAAGGGATCCCTTCAGGATTTTGCAGAGTCCCACCACCTCCCTTCTGACAGCTCTTTTCATTAGGTTTATCCTTATTACGTAAAGAGAAGTGGATCCCCTTCATCACGTCAATTATCAAAAAAATCAGTCTACCGGAACACGCTCCAGCTGAAGCAAATCATATTTTTCATACCTCCTCCACCCCAATAGGGCCATGCATCTGGAGAACAGCCACTCATGTCTCTCAACAATATAAGCAAAAATACATGACGCATTCCCAACATCATGTTTTCTATTAAATATCTTTCAAGTGACGTGTATAAAAATCTGTTTTTAAAAAGAGAAAGTTTATTTTAATGTCTAAAGCAGGGAATATGGAAGCCAAGAAATCAAGGGTTTATGTAACAGATGGCGTCAGTGTGGTAGGGGCAAGATTCCGGTAGCAACCTCAAAACAAAAACGAAAGCCCATTCCCTTCTTCCAAATTCCAAAACAACTTTTTGAAAATAAACAAGAAAAAAAGGAGCTAGGCTCTATGGACTACTGTATGAGCAAAATTTAACAAAACTCTATGGTTTGAAATTGTTGCTGATTTCAAGTTGTATTCGTTGATAGGGATGATGGGTCAAGGTGCTCTGCTGAAAAAGAAGCCACTTGTAGATGATACGATCGAAATGATAATTCAGAGAAACACTCAATCACCACATTAGCATACAATGGCTTTGTTTTTAGAAAATGAATGTGAGACTCAAAGTCTCTTGAGTCAACAGCAGGACCAAAGTGCCTCCTGGTCCACCTGAGAGAACTTTTCGGTCATTTATCTTCAATCAACTAACACAAAGGAGCAAGTGACCGAGTCAAGGAGCTAGAACGAAAGTGACATTCTCAACATGGCCTAAACCCAAAAGACACTTCCTCTTATGACATCGTGTCAACTCTACTGGAATAGTAATCACTCACTCCCAACAAAACCCTTTCAATCATCCTCAAAATGCCAACAATAGACTAGACAAAACGTCTTCATCACATCATCTACCATCAATATATGCGTACACTCCCAGCAGAAAAAAAAACGATTGTTTTTAACTTCTATTGTACGCTTTAAGAATACTTTGAACAACAAAACATACATCCGTCTACTGACTGGGTTAAAACTAAAAGGAGGATTGGAGTGAAAGAGAAAGTTCTTGAGGGGAAAGGAAGATGTCAGGTTTGCCTGGCTCATGGTCATGGCGGCTCTGCTAAATAACTTCCTTTCCTTAAGAAGATTAGGCCTGGGTTGACACGGGCTGTTAGGATATAATGAAATTGAGAGTCCGGTGCGTGTGGTCTAAATGAAAACAACGTTTACCGAAGAGGATAGATCGTCCAGAGGGTGACTTGAAGGAGCTGCTACCATGCTTCCTAATGGACTTTCCATGGGCAAAGAACAAAGGAAAGTCGGCTCCTGGTTAATAAGCGGAGCCGCCGGTAGTTATGAGAACCCAGGTTTGACAATCATCCACCCGATAAGGATAAGCTCGGAAGACGTGAAACAAAGACCGACGAAAGGCGAAAACAATTGAAAGGAACAATTAGAAGGGTGAGGGAGCCTTTGGAGTTAAGGAGAGCCGCTGTCTCCGAGCCCATTAGAGCACTTAAAGTGTCCACGTATACGTCTCTCCCTGGCCTACTCAGACTTGAACTAATGGGGAAATTGTCTCGAGTGACACTTTTACCTTGGCTTGAAAACAAATGTTTCCTCAAGGTGTGCCACCAGAACGAGAAAGTTAAGGGAGGAAGTCCTCATGCTGCTGATAATACCCTGTCCAGTATCTCCAGACACAACCACCTCCGGGAATAATCCGAAAGTGATAGATTAACAACATTTTACCAGTCAACCAGTCAACCTCCTTTAAAACGACACCATTAACCCTTATCTTCAATACGCGTCAATTTGGTCAACCCTCAAAGAAGATTCCCTAATAACATTTCTTCAGAGTTTCTGACGTGCAAATCAGTGTCAAATCCACACAACCCATCAGAACAGAAAAATCCTGGTTTTCAAGATGATTCAAATTATTTTAGCTGGTTATAAAAAGGTAAACGAAATTTTTCCAGCAGTGATCAAACACTGAAATACTTCGAAAATCTTTTATAAACAGAAGGATCCGAAACTCCTTTCAGAATAACTAACATGGAAAGTTTGACATTATTTTTTATTTAACAAACTCTATTTTTTATTTAACAAACTCCAAACTAAAAACTATCAGCCAAGTCACATTTTAGTAGCGAAACAGAGAAACCTCAAAAAATTGCAGTCACTCTACCAAAAGTTTTTTCATTTGGTGAAAGCCAAGTTTGGTTTTCCTCTTAGTTTCCATTACGAAAAGGGTATTTTAGAAGCCGTTCCCAACTTTTAAATCCAGATTTCGAGAAAGTTCAATCCACGCCGTTTGAACATTGGCCTTTGGAAAACATAAAAACGATGCTTTGAGTGGTTCTTGGATATATTCGGTGCAAAATAAAACCAGTTCCTCACCAGTCGGCATTTAAAGAAAGGAAAGTTAACCACAGCGTCAAGATGACCTCCTCGCTCTCACAGTGGGACTGTACTCATTTAGCGTATTTGATTCATCCTAATGATAAAGGAAAGTCGGATGAGCCTAAGCAAAGCGGGTTAGGATTGGAGAATCTGCATGAGACAAAGGCCGGCGTCACTCTTCCCTGCGTGAAGACAAAAGGACCCGACAGCAGATCAATCCAAATCAAAAACTCCAAAATCATGCCTCACTGAATAACTAATATTGCGGTTCCAAACATTCTCATTTACCTTCCCTTTACTCGTTGATCTCTCTCCCTGCTTTCCAACTCTTGTGGTTGAGTTCTGTGGACTTTGTAACTTTGAGGCTCAATATCGCCTTCTTTCTTTACATATCATGACAACAGAAGATCAGTACACTTCATTTCGTCGCTTCCCTTTGACTACTCTTCCGAATCACCTATCCAACCAAAAATATTTAGCCCCACAGCAGCCTCAAACTCAAAAGTGTCTCACGCTGAGGCGTGCTTCCTCGTCATCATAATCTCAATCTTAACATCATTTTCAAGAAAACAATCTCAAAAGACGTTCTTTCAAGTTTTTCCAAAATCCAGGGACGGAGATAATGATAGAACATAATTAACTAGATGATGGGACTCATGACAAGACTCGAGAAAAGAGCTCGATATGAGATGCCTGGGGATCATCGGCCAAACTCCTTTTCATTTTATAATAAAATGTTGACATGATCCCACTCTATGAGGATGATCCAAGAACGCGTATTTTCAAAAGGGATACCAAAACTTGGCACAGCGAAGCACATGAGATAAGTGGTTGTTATAAACATCATCATCCAGAACAATGGAATCTTTCAAAATCCTGTGAGAAGAGAAAGTTGTTGTTGGGGTTACAACACCTTCATCTTCTTTTCAAAACTTTGATCATTGAAATTCATAATGGACAGCAAATTCGTAAAAGAAAATGCAAAGAGAGAGAGAGCAGAGCTGGATTTAGAATATAAATGTTTTCACAGAAGAGTCTAAACATAAAGAAAAACTTGAATGGTAATTCAGGAAATCAACAGTTCATATGAATCCATATTAACAGAGAATGACAATCTGATTTAGAAGGACTACCGATTTAGCCATGCGTGGATGAGTCCCAGCCTCCATCCCCACTCCAGTTTGTAGGTGAGAATAATGGAAGGAGAGTCCCATCAATCGTAGCTTGATTTCCCTCCTGCCTCCCTTCATCTGGATGTGTAAGAATTAAAATTTCGGGAAGATGAATAGACGGCCGTTTGAAGGAGGGCTGTTCTGGATTGAATTCGCTTGCATTGTGTACAGTTCAATTCCATTGTTCCTTTCCAGCAGCTCTTCCTCAGAGCCCTGGATCTCCTGTCAGCTGGAGCTCAATATGGCCCTTGGAGGCGTGTTCTGTCCTATTCTTCTATCTTTATCATCATCATTATCCTTTCTCCACACAAGGCCTTTCTCTCAAACTACACATTCAAAGGGTGAAAACCAAGAGACACAAATAACGACCTTATGACCTTTATAATGCTAAAAATAAATAACATCTTAAAGTCAATCAGCCCTAACGTCATCCAACGACCAAAATCAAGAGGTCAATTATTCCAAACTTTGAGGAGAAACCGCTTCTGTTGTCTGATGGAACACAAGTGTGTTTCCCAAACTCTCTGGAGATGTTGACAGCTCCTGTCAGTACCAATTCAACACATTTCACATTGTCCTCTATTCAATGCAATCAAGGCCAAAACGAAATTGGATTGATTTAAACACAAAAGAGGAAGAACAGCATCAATTTAAACGAAGCGCAGTGGCAGTGCACTGGGTCTAAAATGCAGATTTGAGTTTGTGACCTTATAAAAGGAAAGAAAATATTATTTCATGCAAATTATTCTAGATGCTCAGTTTTTACCTTCCTTGTGAAACTTATAGGCTCCGCTCCTACCTCAAACGTATTCAATTACACGCTCGCCCTTGCCCTTTACAAAATTTTATTATTGGCAAACCAACAAATGACACGGATGCAACCTCCTCTGTGCTCTGTGAATTTAACATATCGCCTTTCACGCTTTCATTCCTATTCCTATAGCCCTATCTTTTTGAACCAGGCCTGGGAAAAGACCCGCATTTGAAATAATATTTAAGTCACCACCGTACAGCTAAAGACGATGGCCGACAATTCCTTTGAATATTTAGAAAATGGGGGCGGTACAGAAATTGTATTTTGTATATATCAGCCTAGAATCTCCAGGGAATCTCTGGGATATCATGGAAGATGATCTAATAAATTATATCCCACCATATAAGGACAATTCCTCCTCAGTCTTAAAAGTCCAAGGTGAATTAATTACCCACTTGGCTAAAAGTTTTTGTCTAAAAAGAATTATTGACATCCTTCATCCTGTTCCAAGAAGAAAAAGTTATGACACTTTTAACGAATGTAAACATCATCGAATTTAGAATTCTACTAAAAACCCAGTACAGAAAAGAGGCCGTGAAAAGTATATTATTCAAAATACCTCGAATAAAAATTTCATTCCTGTTCATAAATTTTTACAAGGAGGAAAGAATGGTTTTGAGACAGACATTATGGCCCGTTTACACTTCTAAAACAAGGAGTTGGAGGGAACCAGAATCAACTGGAGTTACCTGGATTCAAGGGAATAAACGTGTCCAGACCTGGAGACATAAATATAACTCCCAACACTTACTAAACAAACTACACTTCATCTCGACCGTAGCAGGGTTATTATAATACTAACTTCTACTAAAACACCAAAGGGACCAAAGGGCATCTTGTCCAAATTTTGAAACTTCTTTACAGAAACTCCTCTCATCTCAATTTATGACCTTTATTACAGGCTCGTCAAAAAGCAATAATATTCCTAAACAAAAACAAACACACTTTGAACAAGGCTGGAGTTTATGAACGTTTAAGTACATTAGTAATCGTCTACTCAAGGAGTTTTTATCATCTTTAGAAGGATTTCATTAGTAAACCACTAAACAGACATTTCGGAATTGAAGTTTAATTAGGAAAATTACCTTTAGGTTTACCAGATTTGTTTGGAAAGGGAAAGAATTGGGACTTATTTGGGACTTTGTGTTTTGAGTTTGTGTACCTTTGAGTCCAGTCGTGGGGTCATAAACATGATGGAAGATCTCGAGGATGAGAGTCAGTGGGAGCAAGATAATGAGTCAAGATAAAGACAACGGGAAGGAGGCCCAGTCTCCAGGGACCATGTGAGAAACCGTGGACATGACGAGTGTAATTTTCTTCCCAAAAATGTCATTTCACTTCTCATCATCTTAAGCGTCAATAACCATTGTGTGTCCTTTTGTCTTCTCTCCTGGGATCATGTCACCTAATCCTTATGCCTTTTTACACCGTCAATTTTACTACCCCTTCAGGATCTTCCAAATGCGACGCTTGGCTCACAGCATGACACCTTCAACGGACACGACGGACAACCAGTATTGAACTCCAAAAAACAATATCCACCTTCAAAAAACATTTCACTAGCATCATTTTACCTATATATACCACTAAAAATATTCACCATGTCTATGTTCAAGTGGACCTAAGAATGTCCACAATATTATTCTACTCTTCATCCCCACCTCACATAAAACAAAAGGTATGTAAAGCATTCCAAGGTAAAAACGATTCTCTTTAACCATCACTGTCCTCCAGACCAAGATTTATCACCTCAAGGGCCAATAATTAACTCAAATACCTACACAACTTACACAAAATTCCACCCAAAGAACCTTTCAACCAGTAATATAGTGTCTCCAACTCTTCACTTGTTCTAACTGATAATGTGTATCAGTGTCAACTATTTAAAAAACACACCAGATATCATGCTACCATTTTGATAAAAGGATGATGAAATGACTCTCAGGCCCTTAGTAACGTGGCCTTCTGTAACACCCTTAAAGATTCAAGAAGAGATTGAACCTTACCCCATTCTTGCTTCTGCCACGCCAAACTAGCACACAGGAGAGCCAAACTTTTCCCGGATCCGGTGGGACTCTCTAACAGACAGTTCTCCTCACGTTTCAGTCCTTGGATTACCTTCAAGTATATAAAGCTAGAAATTAGAAAAAATAATAAACCCACCATACCCTGAGTACCTACGCCACCAGGATCATATCCTAATTAGTAAATATTCTACTCAAATAATAAATCTGCCACTGTCTCTGTCTATGCTTCCGTCTGGTCTAACACTGACATGTCCTCTACGATCACTTATGGATGGTTAAAAGGGAGGACAAAATATATTCATGAAACATGAAACCATCCGTTCATCAACCAGTGAGATAGTTAGCGGCCTTCTGGCTTTCGTCTTCTGTTCAAATCGAAATTCTTCACGTTCTTTATATCTCTAGGTCAAGGGTCAACGCCATTGACAATTGAGCATAGAGTGACAATGAGCCCTTTGTGCCTTCCCCACCGGGTACTCCATAGATTCCTCTAAACGACTCAAGGCTAACAAAGGATGTATCATCGTATATTGAGTTTAACTGTAGTTGTAAATCCACGGAATCCTCTTTACCTTATTCATCATTGCAATCTGGGATGGGTATGCCTTTGTTGGGAAGTTGACCTTTACCCCACCGATCATGTATGATTGTGGTGGTGGTAGTTCCGTCGTCCCTTGGGTTCCAGGTTGAGTGGACATTCTGCCTACTTGACAGAATGACCCTTGAGGTCAAGTAAGGTTAACTAATTGGTGCAAATTAATTGAGATTTCAACCCGTGAAAAATGAAATGAAAAAAGCGCGAGTTTGCTGAAAGAAAGACAAAAAATTTTTCCCTCGCGTGGATTCAATCTCGCCAGAATTTCCATCCGAAAAAGTCTCACTTTCCCCAATCCGAAAATGAAACTTGTTGAATTAAGTTTAATTATTTAACTCATTTTTTAATTAAATCCGACTAATCACAATAGAAAATCCCCTTTGTAGTCTTGGGTTTTCCAATGTATTACTAATGTTTTTAGCTTGTTGCTTTCAAGCCCATTTCCAGAATATTAAAACCCACCTCTGCCCCTCCTGTGGTGGTGTGGTCCAATTAATAATTAGTTTAGCTTCCTTTTATTAATTATTAATTAGCTATTGTGTGCTACTGTCATACCTGGAGAAAGTGAGGAACCTCACACCCTATGCTCACATAGTGAAAGTAACGTTAATTTATTTCCTCTTTCTCCTAATGTTTACTTTGAGGTAATGGACTTGAAAAATTTAGGTGTTGTGTCTCCTTCTCACTGTTTCTATTTTCATTGTTTAATTAGTGATATTATTTCCTCTTGTTTTCTATTTCATGACGTTCGTGTCAATCTTGATAGCACCTTCCCCTGAGGTGAGGAAATGGGAAGGTCTTGACGGGTATCAACACCACACCACACCACATGAACTTTCTCCACGAATAATCTGATTAAACAATAGGTCTTTTGTGCTCTTTTATTGATTCAGCATCCTTTTATTCAGAGGTGAGACAATTGCAAAAACAATGAGGGTGAAAGTTGTTTATCTTCAATGCTTTCACTTCAGAGGGAGAAAGTTATAGGAAAGGGCGGAAAGCGTGCATATTGAGCATTGCATGATGCGAGATGTTTTTCTTTTCCTTAAAGTTAGTGACGAATACTTTGAGCTAAAGGAAATAATTAGCGGTGACGCCTCTCCTGAATCTGGAGCACAGTAATATTTTATAATTGCTTACTTTTTCCGTCTAATGATAATACTTATTAGGTTGAATCAAATTGAATTTTAGGATGAGAATGGAGGGGTGTGGACTTTGCCAGGGGAATGAGATTACCTGTAATAATTTATGCGAAATGATCTCACCCTCTGAGGGGAAAGTCTACAGGAGTGAAAGTATCCAAAGCACTCCAAGTTTTAATTCAATTTTGTCCTATGTACTTGGACTGTGACCCTCCCAATGCATGTTCTGGATAACCTTACACGAATATGGAAATGCAAAAGTGAAGACGGAAACCATGCCACTAGCCTTCCATTCCTTTTGCCAAATTCCCCACCCTCTGTCGTTGGAAATGAATATGCACCACTTAGCCACTATCTATATGCAAAATCATTAATCCCTAATAGTCTCTGGTTGCCTTTTGAAATGGGAAAGTCACTCAGTCACAAGAATGTAGAGTGAAAATTTCAAGCCTTTAAAGAGATTAGAATCCCAAGCTAACTATATACAAACTCCATTCGGACGCACTTCGACCTTTTAATCTTCACCGCCACCCAAAACCTAATTTTCACGGCACATGAAAAGGGTGGCTCAGCGTGACATTTCAAAGTTTTAAATTCCCCATCAACTATTAAAGTTGGAAGTGGCACGAGGCTGATGATGATGAGAGTGCATCTTCAAATAGAAAAGTTTGTTAGGGTTTCTGGATTGCAAAGACAGACCACAAAATCGCGATGATTTCAGCACCATCAACTCAGGGGAAGAGAAAGGTCGGAGAGAGTGAAAGTCTCTAGACAATTCTTTAAAAGCTATCTCTCTGAAGTGGAATATTAAACGCAAATAGTTGTTAAAAATTCATGGTGACGATATAAGAGAGGACGGGGGTCGAGAAGGATAATAGCTGCTTAATTCCTATTTCCAAAGGGAATACCCAAGGGAGACTTTTTTCACATGACCTGTTTGAAGGGGGGCGACAAGTTAGACGCTGTGAGACACAAGGTGTAACACGGCTGGTTCAACTAGTATAAATTGCTATAATTTGTCCATTACCAACTGCGTCTCGGACAGAAGTGGGCCATTATTCTCCATTTCCTTTCACGGCCGTCGAATGACGACGACATTTTGAAATCTCAAGTGATTCCAAGTAGTGTGTGTGTGTGTGAGCAACGGAGTCAAATACTCTCGAATCGGGCTCGATTCAATTGGACAAAGAGCTGCGGTGACCCCAGTTGACTTTCCCAGTGACATTTGCATCCCCATAAAACAAAAATATTACATACGTAGCATAGAGCACAATGGCCTATTCCCTTACATTATTACCATGTTCACAAATAAAAAAGGTGAATCACCATTTGCATTGAAAACGTCGTCCCTACTTGATTACGTCATCAGGCCCACAAAGTTATTTCGTTGATGGGACCATTTCTAGAAAAGGCTGCTGCTGCATATTGCAAACACTTTGTTGCATTAAGGGCCTCTTTCTCATACCATTTCATTTTAATATTTGGATGTCTTTTAATATAATTTCAAGCCTGTAGCTGATGGGATATTTTTACAAACTCCGGACTGAGTCTTTTCTCTTCGCCTGAAAAAATAAGCTCAGAGTTAAATGTCCTTTTCTATATAAAATATACACACAATAATATTCTGACATCCACTTTTGGAATGAATGCTCAATGAGCCTTGCCATAATTCTTCAATGCGTACCCTTGTTGGAAATATTTCAACATGATGCTATTGAGTCTCAATTGATTTGTTCACATGGACGGAAAATTGAGCAGTTCTTATGGTTCAAGTGTAAAAAGCTTCAGATGCAAGATGGAACGATTAAAAGTATATGGCTGTCACCATATGAAAAAACCATCTTCGGAAAAAGCTTATGACTGAGATGGAATGAGCGTCGGAAGAAACTGATGTTTTTATTGATACTTATGGTAGGAATTTAATTGGTCATAACTATGCGTGTGTGTGTGTGGTTATAAAGGAGGAAATGGAGTGACGACGAGAATGAAATCAATTTAGGAAGCTCGTCGGAAGTAAAGTTGGAAGAGCATTGGATTCATTTTGGTTTTGTAGTCACAGTGAGCGGTCCGTATTTTCCCGGATGTAAATGGGCGACAGTGGCAGGAGAGAAAGTGTGTCCTCAACGGGAAGTAATCGGATTGGCGTTTAAGCATGGGCCTCCTCGCCCCGTGTCTCCTTCATTCCTATAGAGCTGAACATCATAATCGCTAAAAGAAGAAGAAGAACGACGAAGCGACGGAACGAAAGTTTCTCCAGCAGTGCAAGCAGCCCTAATGTCCGCATATAAAGTCCCTACACCGCCTTCGTTTCCCAGAGCTGGCCAAGAAGGAATTTATTAGTGCCAAATTTTCCAAATCATTAAGTGCAGATATTTCAGTGAATTACAAGTCATTTATGTAGCGGATGGTTGGATTTTTGTTGGAGGTAGTTCCCTGGGTTTTTCCGGGTATGAAGTCATTCGTCGGTATTACACGCCGCACTGACTTTCCCGACGTCAGCAACAACCCCGGGACGAAGAGATATGAGCCTCCTGCTATGAATCCAAAGCGACAGAGGACCACTTTTTATTAGGACCCATCACTCGCCAAAAAGACAAGGGAGGACTTTATTGGTGTCGCAGTCGGCGCTCAGAGTTCACTTGAAAGGCGCCTTGGCCCGGCACAGGCCGCTGGAGCAGAGAAAGCGCTGCACCCCAGACACCCCGCTTCAGAAGAGGATGCCTTTGCTCGCTCCGTTGATTTGCCGATCGTCCACTTTGCAAAATGTTCCATCATCAACCTTCCTCTTGAAAGGATCTAATCAATGACTCGTGCATTTTTATTTATGGCCAAGAATAAAGGGAGCTGAAATGATTAGGGAAAACCTTCTTCTTCCGCGTACTCTTCTTCATGATGGCAAATGCCGGGGGAAAGTTTTTTTTAGAAGAATTATACGCACTTTCTCAAGGAAAACCACTCCTCACTTTCACTCTCGTAGAGAAAATAAAACTTTTTAGGACGATTGGGTCCACATAGAGAGTACATAAGGGAGCAGAGCGGAGTCAATGTGACGAAGCAAAAAGTTCAATTCATTAATCAAGATCGATAAAGGGATGAGGGAGACATGGAGAACAATGGAGAACAAGTCACACACCCAATTTCATCTTTTTCCAGACTGCCGGATGAGTTCAAGTATTGAGTTCTCGTCCACTCGCAGCAAAGTCCAATTCCAATTCATCTGATAATCTGCTACAGAGATTCCCTTGATTTTGGAAATTTCTCCGCTATTATTCCCTACAGACAGGTTTAATATCCATCCAACTTTTCTTATCTCATTCCCAAATGACACAAAAAGAAAGAAAGGCCAAGGGATAAAAGCAAATTACGTTTGTAATGCGGTGCACAATTACATGAAGAGAAAGCTCTTTCCCTAGAATTTAGTGTGTGTGTGTTCACCATATTCCAAAAGTGTTTTTACAAGCGCCAAAATCCCTAAAAGTAAACTTGGTTTATAACTTTGTGAAAGTCATATTGCCTGATTTCCTGCTGAGGTAAACAGTTATTCAAATATTTTGTCTAGTCTCGCTTTGGCTCGATCAACAATTATAGCCATTTGACCTCTGTGTCTGAGTTTGTTGCCAAAAGTCCAAGCTAGATCTCGACTACTTTCACCACCGCCAAAGGAAAGTGGCTGCCTGGGTATTCCTGGAAACTAGAAAAGGAAGAGATTAGGCCCAATTTTCCAGCAGACTGATTCTTCACTCCTAAAAACAGGGACATTAGGGCGCTTTCACTGTTTTGGAATTGGAATGGAAACCAGAAGGGAAAGCAAGTCCTTTTGCCCCAATGCACCACCACCACCCAAACTCTCGAAGGGAGCTCAATGTAGCATGAGGTCTAAAGTGAAAGTAACTTCGACAACATTTCCACTGCCTGTCATTTGCAAAACTCAAACACAAGATCTTGGGTTTGGGCTCACAGTCCAACAAATTATAATTCAATCGCCCTCTCCTTTTTTTCTTCTTTTGTGTCGCCAACAGCTCATTCCTTTGCACACTTTCTGCTGGTCATTTCTCTCCCTTTCACCAACACTTTCACTCACTAAGCAAGGGCTACAGGAAACGTAAGAAATCAAGAGCCCTGTCATATTCTGCAACACAAGTATTAATCCCATATTGACTTATTGGTTTTGTCCTAAAAGTATCACATTCGATGTAACATGAATCATTCGAATAAAGGACAAAAATGACTGGGTGAGACCAGGACAAATTGATGTCACGCTTTGGGAATGGAATTGGACATGAGCCCAAAGACCGGCCGCACTAAACCACCGTGCCCAATTCCCTTGATCTCGCGCAGTTCCACACACTTTAATAATAATAATAAATACAATTACAACTCTAGGAATGATTTCATTTCTTTCAGTATAGGACCATGTAGGGTTTTATTGCATAGAGATTCCAATGTGTTTCTGGAAATATGCCACAAGTCAAAGTCACACTTTGACAAAAGGGATTCATGGGCTTATGATTCCAATTGGAATCTGAGAATATGGACTATGGGATTGCTAGGGATGACGACGACGAGACGGAGGAACGTTTTTGTGGTTCTTTTTCTCTGTCATCTTTCATATCTCTTTACCCTCATTCCTCGTCTTTGCGGTTTGAGGGCTGATTTCAGTTTCTGATATGTATTGAATATTACTCACAATAGACCAATTTTATTGTGGCTTCAGAAAGTAAATGACAATTTATTCCATACGTTGCTGCCGAAGGATCCATGCTTATAAAAAGAGTTCAAAAGGAGGGGGATGATTTTGTGCCTAGGTTTTAAATTCCAGTCTTTCATCCGTCCTCCCTTGAAGAGTCAATTTTCGAGAGTCAAAATTGAATGTTATTTGCAATTTCTTTAATTGCGTGTTACAAAACAGCGAGGAATAATTTCTAGTCTGAACTTTCTCCATGTGAGGGGAGAGAGCTGAAATCAGAATTGAAATTGGACTCCTTTCTCCCTCTCCTCTCTCGTGTGTCATTACAGGAGAAAAGGTCATCCATTCCCATTCAATTATGCGTTATTAATCATATCACAACAAGCACCACGAGATCAAGTTTCAGAGCCTTTCGTGTGTCATCATCATCAGTAACAATCCCAGGCCATTATCAAAGTCAGGAAACTCCGCTTAAGTTGGAGAGCATGCTGACCGCTTGGAAGCTGCGTTTCTGCGTTTCCTTTCCACAGCGTGGACACTGGTGTGGCCAAAGTTGTTATATATTTCCCAGGTGCAAAATGCCAATTACGGACCTCCCTCATTTCGCTCAGGTGTCATATATATGCCTTCCTCGCTCCCATTCTGACGTGCCAAGAGTGACGCTGAAATTGGCAGTTCTCCGTGTGTGTTCCGTTGCTATCATCTTCCGAATCTAAAGCCCCTTCGTGGATTATTATTATCACTTCTGCTTTCGTGTGATTTTTACACATGCCGTTTTATGCTTTTCTTTCAGAAACAAGAGGATGTTGTCGGCGTCAGTGTTGCGTGTAAATGAAACTTCTTGAGAACTTTTTGAAGAGAAGCCAGGAGGACGACGGCGTTAAAAAGTGAAGGAATAATTTGAGCCTATTTTGGATTCTGAATGACACCCTTTGTGTACTTGCTGAAGTCGGGGAGGGACTTATTAGTGGGAGCGTTGAGGCACTTCCGCTCCTTTTACCACCGCAAATTGGCACTAACGTGCCAAGGGATATTTGATGCTTCCGCAGAGCCTGTCATCACATCACGCAACAACATATTGCAATTACTAACCAAGAAATGCTTACTTCATTATGAACAAACATAACACTAATAAATCCACAAGGAGAAAAGATTCCAAGCAATAAAAGGCGGCTGGAAATGCAAAAGGCCTGGTGATGATTAATTTTGATTCAAGTTTATCTCCATATAAGCTTTGTAGCATAGCAAAGGAAATGGGATTTAAAAATCCACCCGTCAGAATAATTCTATAATTGTGTGAGCAAACTTTCGATAATTGTTGGACTACTGACTTTTCCAAATGAATATTTCCTATGCGCTCCATAAACTCTTGTGTATAGTTGCAGAAGCTAATTAGAGGTTAAGAGATATTTGGTGAAAAAAAAACTTCAGAAGAATTAAAGCACCACTTCACCTGCTTTCACGTAATGGCAGAAGGCTGGTTATTTTTTAATTGAAGTCTGAGCTGTAGGGTTCCAGGCATTTGGTAAATTGACACCCTCCTACATAGGTATGCAATAATGGAAGTTTAGACGAGAGCTTCCTTTTTTTGAGACAAATGGAAGATTAGTTTTACACTATAAATTAGAGCATTAGGAAGGACCCTCCTTTTCTTATTAAGGATTTTGTTACTTTTTCGTGCTCATCCCTCCTCGACGAGGACCAATTAAGCTGGAACTTGGAGTGTAACTTTTCGCACCTCTGGAAGGCAGGGCCTTAGCTCCACCACCACCACACCGTTCCTGATGGAATCCTTTGATAATGATTATAATTCTGGGATCAGATCCCAAGAAAAACCTACATACTCGTCAAGGAAACAAACACGATGAACCCTATCATTACCATCATCATCCATTTCTCATCCTCGGGAGGATCATGCACTACTCCCTAATTTCAACATACTCCTTCCCCTAGTCGGCGAGGCTGGAAATCCATCAGGAAATACACCCTGCGATCATGTCCAGGAATTGACCGAATTCAGACGTGAATGAATTCCAAACAACTGGGTCAATGACATTTCAACCCTGCAAAATCAACTCCTGCGGGATTGAAAAATTGAATTGCATTGGAAGGATAATTGGAAGAGGTGGAGGATGGATGAAGATTTTGGAATCTCGCTCCTTTCCCTGTCCTCCCATTTATTACCTCAACCAATTATTAATTCGCACTGCCTCTTCTGACACCCTCCCATTATCCAGCTATTATTATTTCATGTGGAATCCTCTCACTCCTAATGGAAATACACATTCACAAATCCAGTTTTCAATCCTGTCCTAAATCCAGTGGGCTCAAATACAAATTCATGCTAATCCCAATTACTCAATTACCACCTTGAAGTCTGTAAGCATGCTCCTTGGGAGATAATCTTGTCACGCTGGCCGCATTGACGTCAATGAACCTAATGACCACATAAAGATATAATGAAAAGGTGAGAAAATAATGCATTCAAAACACTCCTTTCGATAACAAGTCCAAAATCCCAAACTGCATATCTCCAGATCCGGCTCAATTACCGGGAAGAAGCAGTGTGCCAATGAGTTAGCTGGAAATTAGCACTTGAGTGAAGTAATAAGTGGAGTGTAGCGTGTGTCATATTTTATTTTTGGAGATCCGTTAGGTTGGCTATTTAGCATATTGAATTCTAATGAAAGTGGGTCCTTATCGGAGGTGTAATGTCTTTTAGGACCGTGGCGTTGGTGGAACTAATCCCTTTCTGACTCCCGTGGAGACCCTGTCTCCCTCATCCTGGCCAAATTAGGAAGGTGAGCATTGTTACATGGACAATGGAACAATGGACTAATAGCCCAGTGCCATTTGTCTCACTCGGTGTCATCAGTGGCGGAAGTGGCGGGAGATGATAAAAGGAAGGCGCGTCCATTCCAGGTGGAATGAAGAAGGAAACGTTAATAACAGCTATAAATGTCCTCCAAGGAAGGACGGAAATAAACAAAGGAAATGCTACTAGGGAGGGTGACAGCTTAGGAATAAAATGTGTGTTTGGATTAATTCCCCGAGTATTCTGCTTCGGTTAGAAATGTGACACTCTTTGGCCTGATAAAACTCGGAAATCTCAATTTCCTGCTCACTCCCGTTAATTTTATTTTTATATTTTGACACTGTGGATCCCAAAGTGATAAGCCCCTTCTGATTACTGGGTGTCAAACTGAAAACAAAACAAAAACAAACATGGGTTTCCCTCGTTGGAAGGCTCACACTGAATCCTCCTCCATAAGATCATTATCACCTTATTACCCGTATTTATCTTTTGTCTAAAGAGACGCACACTGCAAGGAAGTTTCTGTCAATCTCTTTCCCTATCAGTGTCAGATTCAGCGGTTGTGACAGCGAGAAGCGCCCACGCTGCCTGTCACAATCTCGCTCCTCCTTACTCGTTAATACCATGAAACCTATATGCCTTTCTAATTCCATGAATAAACGGAATGCAATCGGAATCCAAGGAGAAAGTTCACTTTCTCTTTTGCTAGGTCTCTTTTACTAGGTCCTTTGCAAAGAAATGTTGTTTGTAGAAGCCATTGGAATGAAGATTGAGGCTATGAATTACATGATTAGATTGATTTTAAATGAAGTGGGTGTTGTTAAGTATTATTCATAATATATGACTCAGACGGAGTCTCTCTGTCCCGCCGATGACCTTTGGAAGGGAGTAGGGGGCCCTGGGATGCGTTGAATAATCGACCTATCCCTCTTCCGTAATGGAGATGATGATGAGA
Organism: Pseudachorutes palmiensis; assembly: GCA_009869845.1. Taxonomy (NCBI): domain Eukaryota; kingdom Metazoa; phylum Arthropoda; class Collembola; order Poduromorpha; family Neanuridae; genus Pseudachorutes; species Pseudachorutes palmiensis. The sequence continues at coordinate 96,788 of VNWY01000006.1, read as the reverse complement.
AAATGAAAAACAAATAAGGGACCTCATTACAAAGTTTCCCCATTAATTGGAAGTATAGGACGAAGAAGGGAACCTTGGCCAAGTCCCACTGTAGCCAGAGGTGGCTGAGTGTGTGGCAGTCTGACAGACGGACCGTGGGCTCCTCATTATTCCAATGGGCTTCATCTTCATCTCCATGTTCGGAAATCATCATCCACCACCACCACCGGAGAACTTGTAATTGCTCCTTCGTCGGAGGAAGGGCGAGGAGGCGCCTTTAGCTTTTCGCCAGTCAGTCACTCACTGAAGATGGAAATGACTTTGGCCAGAAATACGTGACTAAACGCCTCCAGTGTGTTTAATGATTAATTCATACTTTTCAACCAGAGCAGTCACTGAGCAATTGATTGGGGAAGGGTGACAGCTCTAAAGGGAAAAGTGGAGCGGCGTCTTGCATGTGATTTTTAAAGTAATTGCTCGGTCGGTGGGTGATCTGACCACTGACCTTGGTGGGATCAATATTTTTCATTTTGTGAGAAATATGACTTCATGATGAAGTGGAAGATCATCATATAGTGTAGAGCATTCCGTTGCCCTTTAAGTAGGCGTGCCTTGACTTCTGAGACAAATCAACGAAATCAAGTTTTTCTCCCCTGGCCCTTCACTCTTCATCACCCTGATTAACATGTTTATTAGCACCCAAGGAACTCCTAAGAATTGAAAATCAAACAAGGTGGACCATATCGTGGTCATCCCACCAAACCACCAACTCTGAACCTTCATCATAATTTTAAACAAAATATTTTTCCTCCAACGATGATCCCAATCATCACGAAACGCAAATTTTTGGCTGTGTTTCTCATCATAGGTGGTCTACCTGAAAAGCGTTCTTTTCACTTTCTCATCCAGGGACTTAATAAGTTTGGAATTCACCGGGCCTTGACAGGTGCGTGGGTTTCAATGGGGTCGTTAAATTCTACGAAACACTTTCGATCTTCCCCGCTCTTTATGCGAGTTGATTGGGTTGTGATGAGGGGCTCTGGGTCGTTGATTGACTTGGAAAAGATCAAAGGTCGAAGTCCTTAAATATAGGAAAAAGTGACGACTTCCTCATCATCTTTGTTGTGAGCACGAGGCCTAAGGATTGGTTTACACAGTGCTCCCCACTGTCTCGCCAAGAGATTCCAAAACGGAGATTTAAATTATTGGAATTCATTGAAGCCATTGCAGTTGGTTGAGGCAGCTAGTAGTCAGTGCTTTTAAATGAGATTGCCCCATTATAATCATCACGTAATCCTCATCAGAGTGATTAGAATAACAAAGCATGCAATCCCTTTATCATTCCTGAACTCTACACCACCACATGCAAAATACTAAATTATTTCCGCAGGTGGTCCCACACTTTGCATCTTCACTTATGCTCAGAGGTCGTCGTGTGTTGGAGGCATAGAGGAGCTCTTAAGATGAATTTCTGCAACTTGGCTGCAAATGGCGACCAGAGTCGTCCATTCCTCGCCTACCTGTTTCATAGTTTCCAACGAGAGTGAAAGGTGTGAGCTGTAAATTGTATGCTGGTGTGGAATTATGACTTATTCATAACCCCCTTATCAGAATTACAATCGCAGAAGCAAACTGGCATTTAAAAGTGTGTTGATGAATAGAGGCATAAGGTGTGTGTTTGTAAGGACTGGGGAATTGGAATTTCACCTTAATGTGTGGCCATTTGCAGCCATTTTCTAAAAGGCAGTTCGTGCCCTCCGTTTTGTTTTGATTTGCACCTTGGAGCGTTGATGATTTTTCACCTTTACGACCTTCCTGCCAGCAGCCTGGGTCAAGTTTATGTGGAAATGTGGATGATGTGTAGATAATAATCTGCAGATTAGAATCGGACGGGACACGGTAGTAATGCATTTGGATTTAAAACACACACACATTAACTTAACGCCCCGACGCTTTTGTCTTTCACGGGGATAAAGCACTGCGCTGGACTTTTGTAACGCAGAGCAAGCGTCGTCCCTTCCTGAGGTACTCAATTCTGGCGTCAGCCAACTGGCACCAAAGGCCCTGGCACCCCCTGGACAGTCCACTCCGAAGGTATCTTCCGCTAAACAACGTTGTTAATAACTCATGTCATGACACCACTCTTCAAAGTAAACAATGATAACTCCACATGTCCTTGTCATATTATACTCGGTTGATTGACCGAAAGCTAAGGGAAGGAATTTGCAATAAATGGGACTTGCTCGGTTGTCCCTTAAACCCTGTGTCCTTCCATTCCTTTGATGAGTACTGTGAGACTGGACTTTAAACATCTTGAGGAATGGTAGTTAAACGAGGTGTCATAAAATAAAGCCAACAGGTAAAACAATGGCAGCCTCCGCGCGTTGTTTAACCAGGGACATGGCCTCTATCTCCCTTGGAAATCTACCCATGGTCTCGTCCCTTGTAGCCTTGCGCTGGAGCAGAGTCGTTTAATTGCCACTTGCTCACGGTGGTGGCTTTACTAATTAATTTTCACAGGGTTGGAAAATAATAAAATCCAAACGGAGATCCTAACTTTATTGCACCCTGTTATAGTTAGCTGGTAGGGAAGAGAAATGAAATCAAAAGTGTTTCACACCTTTGACCTTTATCTTTAGACGGGAAAAAAGGATTCCTAAAAGCATTTGATAAAGGACAAAGGTCAGCGAAACACTTTAGAAATGGTGTGATTTCCATGTTTTTAATTCTCTCTGTTCATGGATCTAAAATGTTGGGAATGGGCGGAGGATTTTGAACCTCGGTGGGAATTGATTGATCAATCCCGTTATTATTTGAGGATGCAAAAATTGGTGCTCGCGTTGAGCCTGACGCGTGATGATTTCGTTATGTATTTGAAGGTGATAATTTGATCCTTTCCCATCATGTCTATGTTCAGTCTTCGAAATCCCAGAGTGATGAGTATTGACCGAGTATTTTAAGGTTAGAGGTATCAATTACCCATTAAGCAGGCCTTCCTCCTTGATTTTTCTGATGAAAAGTCAAGGGAAGGTGTCTACTTGAGGGGGGCTAACGGAGGATTCTTATTGAGATTCTTCTTGTAGGTAATAATATCAGGGTTATTATTCTCTGTTTATTTGTTGGCAGGATAAGGTCACACTAAGGGGCGAGATTGTTAGTTTTTCGAGAAATAAAAGGAAGGCTTGTTAAGGGGCCCCGCAGGTAGAACGGCCCTCCATTATGGAGCCGTAATTCATTTCCAGATGACGGCTTTGATGACCCTCCAGGCCTTACCACCATCACCAACTTCTACACAAGTCCTAACCAACGAATTACATTTATTTGCTTAGTGCTTTGATTTAATTATCTCCAGGTGAATACTCGGGAATAGTTGACAGAAAGGGCTTCGGAATGATATGTCAACTCGTCCCTTGATTGGAGTAATGCGGAGATGTTTCTTTGCTTTAACTGCCAATAATCGAGCTTGTAGAACTAGGAAGAGATAGGATCCCTTTCCAAGGGTCCCTCTTGGTCAATTTTTGGAACCTCAGTGTTGACAGATGAGTTATAAAGTAATGGTTTGTCGGGAAAGGTGTGGTTCAGTGGTCGTTTGTGATGGATTGTGGCGCCTGTTGACTCCTTCAGAAAAGAGTTAGAGCTTAGCTGGTGGTGGGCCAAAAGGAGGGTTGGAGCAATGGCGTAGACTCTTCAAACTTCCCTCCTCGTCCATGATCTTCTTTTCAAGAATCCTCTTACCCACCATCACCTTCTTGCGTATATTGAAATTAGTCAAATTGAATAGACTCTAAAAACATGTTTCCTCCTATTCTTCTCTCGTCTTAACTTTCACCCTTTGTCATAACTTCCTCCCCCGTGTGTCTGTCTTGCAACCCTAGTACCATTCTTATGCACATTATCACAAAAAAATTGGCGACAAACGTCAATAATTCTGGAGGAACTTTAGCTAGTTTGAGTGTAATTTATGCTCCGTGAATTCAAGGTGGTGGTGCCAGAGTCGCCCTTAACTTTGGACGATTCTAAAGCTCATCCATCCGAAAAGCGTATTTATGAGATGAAATGAGAGGCGGGTTCCGCTCTAGGGCGTACGATGACAATGACACTCCCTGGACATTTTGATTGTTTTCAGTCCAGAGAGATGATGATCCAATTAGAGCTCAAGTGCCCCTTCTCACCAAAGAGGCAGACACCCCCGAATTAGCACGGGCATTGTGTCGAGTGCGAAGATGGCAGGGTGAGGTCTGACAGGGTCCGGAGCCAAGGGACTCCTTACCTGGAATTAGTCGATCTTGTGCCATGCCAAGTGTCAGCAGGGGAGAGTTCATGAGAGTTCCTTCTAACCCGAGAGATCGGTGGAGAGCCTGGCGCCGGAGCTGCCTACTCTCACCGGGGGGTCATTTACTCATCCCCAAGTGCCCAAGTAACCTCACCATGGCCCCTTCACACATTCATTCTTCCATAAAGCAATCCAGCACAAAGTGCGACCCCTCATCCTGTCACCTCCAGAAAATACTCCAGCGAACTTGAACTTTCCTTGAAGGAAGTCGAGAAAAGTGAGGAGGACAATTCCCTTGATTTGATATTCTGTCGCTGTATCCCATCATCCTGATATCTTCGACACATCACTTCCTAGTTTCGGTTATGAGTCCGATTATATGCATCCATCCCACGACAGAGTCGCAAATGGAGGGAAGGAGGAAGAAAAAGATAGGCTCCATTATGTTCTGTTCCACAAGAAGTTGGTCCCATCAGTTCTCTCAAATCGACTCTTTGGTCCCATGTTCTACTGACTTCTGGAACTGAGCTCTGGAGTATGGATTGCGTGTCAGCCTGCGGGTGACATTACGGGAGGAAAAGTGTCGCTTCAAATGTCGTATTGCATGCCAGATAATAGAGTTATGGTACGGAGTTCTAAAATGTCTTTCGCCTTTCCATTCCAAACAACTCCCTGGGCCTTATCAATCTTATCAAAATAATGATTCCTTCAAGACCTGACAGGCCAACTGCCAGGACATTGGGACCGAGCATGGACTGCATTGGAATAAATCTGAACATCAGTGTTCCTTACACAGGTTATGTGCACAAATTAGGGAACTTTTTTTTGCGAAATTCATACGCGTCATTCCCTGTTTCCTAATCTCCGTCATTTACCAAATTAGGTACAATTTAAAAAAGGACGTGATGACATTCCTCCTGGAATTAGAAAACTAACATGGGGCTTCATTAGGATTTCCAAGGTCTGCAGTTTATCCTCATTCAAGAAGCAGGAGGGATGCGGACGTCATTCGGGATGTCAAAATTACTGTTAGAAAAAAGTGAAAAATAAAAAGCAATTTGTGTAAGGCTAGAATTATCGAATGATTTATTATTTTTTTTTTTGAGAGGAGGCAGGAACAAGTTCCATTTTGAATGACACTTTGGACCCGTGTGTTGTAAGGAGTAATCAAGATTAGACTGAAATTATAAGGCTATCTGACTGGATCAACAACACTCGAAAGGTTAACTGGGATATTGGGATGATGATAGTAACAAATGCACAGTAGCCACATGCTATAGGGGAGTGAAAGTCCACTGTACTTTCCCCACAACATCCGAATGACGCATTTCCCAAATAGGTTTAAGATCCTCTTCCGCCCAAACGTCAGGCTGAGTCAGTGACAAATTACAAGTGCGCAGTGATATCAAAGGATGGCCCTGTCCTTTTCCATGGATAAGAATCCCGTCCACCACCCGAAATTGGTTCCTTGATTTCTTTCCATCAGGAGAAGACTTTCCTTCAAGGAGAATGCCTGATGATGGGAACGGAAGTACGTCTTAATGCAGCTCTGCGTCATTCCCAATAACCACAAACGTCGTCCCCAGGTCCAGCAGTCCCGCATCCTTCTGGAAAAATAAAAAAAATCAGGACAAATGTCCATCCGGACCATTCCCGCATTTCCCAGGGAGAAATTGCCTCTGTCACCACCCAAACAGAACCAGGATAAACCAACACTTTCCAATCCCATGCTGAAAAACTTTCTTTCTCAAAAGAAAGTTTTTCAGCCCACGCAATGTGTCTGTGTGCACAGCTCCAGAAGAAAGAAATGTCTGTCCCCTGTTGTATAATGGACAAAGAACACCTTCAAGTGTCAGAGTGCTTAGAGGTTAGGCTCGTTTCGGTGAATCATTAATTACTGAACTAGACGCCATAGATGTGGCAAGGGTCCTCCCTTAATTTAAATTCTGGTGCTTAAATCAAAGGGCCCAGAGGAATAATGAAATCTCTTATACGGAATTCCAGGCATACCTTGAGATCACCCACCACAAGGGCCCTGCTCTCATGCCATGGAAAACTAATAATCGTTTCTTCCGAAGTCAAAGAAGCCCTTGGAATCCTTCCGGAGGGCGGGAAACGACTGTGAACGAAGGAAGCTTCCCAACAGGCACTTAAGCCTTGTTTGTTTTTCCCTTATTGCATTACACCCTTATGGAATGAAAGAGCACAAGGCTATAGTCAACAAATGCTTTGGAGAGATGGGTTTGATTTATGTAGCAAAAGAGATACCAGCTCAACAATACCATCGCCAATTCATCAAGGAGCATTTCAACATGTCCATTCTTTATAAAAATATGCCTGTGCGCAGGTGTCTTGGGCATTAATTATAATAGACTCTATGCTCTGCTGGTTGTTGGAGATGATCCAATCCTTCTGCATTCCTGTCCGTTTGATTGATTGTCAATGACACCGAGTTTCGAGTTGTGATGTGACGAAGAAGGTGTTCTTCGGAAGCCACTCGTTTTAAACTCCTCTTGTCAAAATTTTGTCTTTGGAATTTGAAACCATTTGGAGCAGAATCGACTACTGCTTAACCTCCCAACACACTGGTGGTAGTCTTTAGTTTTTTAAGCCAGTGTGTTGTGCATCAAAGGAGTGAGCGACAGATTTGATGGATGAGCAACTTCCCCAGTATCTTGGGAGAGGATCAAGTTTTTAAGATCAGAAGTAGTCAAGCCGCTTCTCCAAATAACAACGTGTTTGGTCAAATGCCGTCTAGAGAAAAAGTGTCGCCGTCGACCTTACAACCTTCTACCCATGCGCATCGGAATTGCATCGCAATGAGTCCATCCGAACAGAAGCAATGAACCAGACCAACTTAATTTCTCTCTGCCCTGTCCATGTCTATGGCCAATCAGTCAAGGACAGAAGAGTCATTTATCAACTTAAAAGTTGAACAGAGGGAACCGGGAGGCGTGTATGATCAGTCCGTGAGTGTGCTTTTATGAAGTCATCCTTCTGCAAAGGTGCTGAAGTGAATTCCAAGTGTAAACTTGTACACGTATATTTTCAGCACAGGAATAATTAAGGTTGAGGTCCCTTCTTCGCGGGGGTCCTTCACTTTCTCCTTTTGTTTCCCACAACCTCCAAAGTCGGATTTGTTCAAGAAGGACAGAGTTTTTAACTTAGGGCACAAAAAAAGTGAAAACAAGAAATAAAAGTGGAATGAGTAATGGTCAAGTTCCCATTTAACAAACAAAGGGTTCTCGAGTTATGTGTTAACTTCTGTTTTAAAAGGGGTAATCCCTTTTTCCTTAGAGAAGAGCATTAAAACAAGAACATAGTTTGGGCCGAACGGAATCGACAGGTGAAATATTTTACTATCCAAGACCCTTAAGGAACTCTGACTCATTCCTTGTGTGTAAAGAGAGAAATGCAATTAGCCCTGGAGGGCTTGCGTCAACTTGACAATGCGTCAACTACGCTAAATGGAGAGAGAAAGGAGGTAACGGTAACGAAATTATTAAAATTCAAGTGACATTATAAAGGAAATGCCACAAGTATAATAATAATGTGTTGAATTTCGATTTTCCGAGTGTAAAGAAAGTTGACGGTCCTACGAGTCCGTATTATGTGTTTTTCAGTGTTTGGTTTTATTTGGTATTTTAATGGTTTAGGCCAAAGTAGAGGTAGACAATAACACTTTGTTTGCTTTTCTTGTGGCGAATAAATGGAGCAGTTGAGGCCTCACGTGATGATGGACATCGACACCATTCGACGCCATGGAATGGCCTTTCCTCACGACCGATGGACTACTCCTAATAATAATGGCGTGACAAAACAAATTGCACAAACATTTTGTCAAACAACTATAGAAATGTGTAAAGTAATCGACTGGACTTTTTCTATGTGAGGCAGGTGTGCGTTGAAAGTCCATAATGGTTTAACCACAGAGTGCTCGGTCCGGCATCATTGATTACTAAACATGTCATTTCTCCTTCCCTTTTGATTATTTCTTAAGCCCCCACTACCAACAATGCTCACATGCTAAAATAATTGATTCCAGGAGCACTTTCGTTTCCAAATGTTCAACTGAGCGTGTGTGATTTGTCACAAAAGACGGAAGACGGACTGAAAATGCGGGAAGTGGCGGAGGTGACATTGACTATGGTGGTGGCAGAAGGACTGGAAATGTCCTGATCGTTTAGCCGCTACACTTGTCTTCTAAGGCGGCTGGAAGCAAACAGGAGATTAGTCTAATCCTACCAAAACACTCCCTGGATCCATTCCCTACAAAGGCAAAGGCCATTCAGGAATTATCTCCTCAAATATCAAATCACTTCACACAATGAAGGATCTCAAATTAACTTTCTCCAAAACACGCTACACTTTCTTCATGTCAAACCATTCCTTTCCTTGGTACCATGACAAGAGGAAAACCAATTGAATCAGAATATCCACTTTCTCCGTACACCAAGAAATTTTTTTGCATTGAATCGATTGTTATTTCGGCTCTTTGGGGCGCAGAATCCGGGTATTTTTTAAAGATCCTTTTGTACCGTGTCCTCCACAAAGTCTCCCTTTCGGACAGACGTTTATACCCGCGTTACAAAAAATAAAATAAAATGCGAGACAAAAACATTTCGTTTGGGGACTTTTTTTTAGTCGTTTCTTTCTTTCCTTTTCATCGATCTGAAGGTTAGTCCCATCACACGTCTCCACACTCGGAAACGACAAAAAGCGTCAAGAAATCTCCGCAGAGGTGAAACTGTTGCTTGTAACTGCAAATCCTGCCCGTTTTGCACATTGTATTGCTTGAATTGGTGGAATGTTTGACTCGAGCGAAAGGAGGCCGAAGGATTGTGCAATGGAAATCTTACTATTACAAAATTCAGTTTCAAATATTTGACTTTCACTCCTGAGCGACAACGACGCCAATTCCGTTGGAGAAGAATGTCAAAGAAAAGGATAGCGTGAAAGTACTAAAGTCCTTGTTAACTTTCCCCGTAAGGTGAAGAAAGTGTCCTTCATTTCTAGCTCCTATCTTTCATCCTGGAAGGAAGAAGATGCCCTAAGAGAAGCCCGCACTTAAGGGTAGTGTGACTTCCCTTTGAAGCTGTGAACTCAACCGGGAAACGCCTCTTAACTCCATGCATTCTTCATCCTCGTACTCATATTTTCATATAAATGAGAAAGTTCCCTTTGAGGCTTTTCATGATACGGACAAATTGGAATCCATTTCCCTCGAGCTTTCATTTCTGCAGTAAAGGAAACTTCCAGCAGTGGCATGGAATGAAGTACTGCAGTAACTCTAAATAATCCTATGCTCTCCTTACTCTAAGAACTAGAGAAAACCTTGACCTTGCGGAATCCCGATGAAAGAAAAGACATTTGAAACATTGAGTCCATGTTTATTTTTTGATTTTCTTTTTTGAATTGATTGCCCATTTTCATTGACTCTTACTGAGCTCCTGATGAGGGAAAGAGTTACCTCAGTAAGAGCTTTTGTTTTATAATTTTATATAGTAACTTTCACTATATAGAGGTAACACAATACCGCCTATTATCCGCCATCTCTAATCCTACTCTACTACAAATTGATTTCTCTAAAAGATGTAGATAATAAATGTATAAGAGCTAAGTTCTAAATTCTAGATTCGTCTTAGGCTTGATTAATTTAAATAATAATTAACTCAATGCGTCAATTCCATTGAGTTCTATGAGGGTAGTGTATGGGTCTGACTTAGTCGCATACTTGTTTATATAATTCTGTTTCGACTCCGCCCCCTCCGCACTTGTTCAATGGGAGAGAAACTCAAGTTTGAAAAAGGAAGCAGAATCGTTTATATATTTTAGCAGAACCATTATTAATGTTTAATAGGAAAATGATTCTTAGCAACGATCAATGAATTAATAAGTATATTTATTACTTTCTCTTCATTCTCTGTACCGGTAACCGGGAAAAGGGACTGGGGAAATACCACGGGCAAAAAATGAAATGACTTCCCCCTGGATTTTATTTTTTTTTGCAAAAGGTGTACCTTGGTATAATAGACGGAGGGAGGTCACGAGCGGATTCCAAGGAGCTCGTTGCCAAGAGTAACCTTGTCTGTGCTACCAATTAAGATGTCTAAAATACGCTAACTGGAGTGTGGAAGTGAGAGATGAAGAAGGCTTCTTTGTCACCTCCCACTTTAGAAAACTTAACCAATCCCCAAGAGCTCAGTCCAAATCTTGATCTCAGTCTAATAATTTAGCAAGTGTGTGTGAGAATGTGAGTAAAAGCCTTTCTTCTGTTTTTTTCAATTTTTCCTAAACGGGGATTGGTCCTTGTGTGATTGAGTCTCTAAACTTGGGATTAATTCTGATTGCATTTGATTTTTAGTTGGGAATGTGAAGGAATTTTTTGCTTTTTGAAAATATGCTCCCTGGACTTCTTATCATTAGGATACAACTAGTGAAACCTTACTTTTCACAAAGATCACTTTTGATTAGATCGGGTTTAATGTCGAGCCCGTTGACCATTTTCTCGATGGACTTGAGCTCTGAGGGGTGTTGATGTCCTGTGAGTGAGTGGATTGGTATTCGATGTGGAATTGGTGAGACTGGAGAGATGCAAGGATTCCCACTACCAGAGTCCGCTGTGAGACGTGGTGATTGCTTGGGACTTGGATGACCTGCTGGCGTGACTGTCTCGAAGGCAGAGAGACTACCACCGCCGAGGACACTCGTGGAGTTGGAGCTGAGGGATGAGGTCGAGGAGGATGACGCCGTGGCAGGCGGAATCAGTGGGTACGGGAAAAATCTATGTGACTTTAAGCGTTCCGACAGTAAAGCTGCAATAAAGAGGAAACTTCTTTAGTCAACGGTGGGAAGCGGTGGAGGACGGAGGGGTGAAGGTGGGAATTACCAGGTCCTAAGGATGAGGCCAGAGAAACCGGGGGGACGATCCCCGGGTACCCATGAAGCAGCTGCTGCTGGAGCAAATGGTTGAAGAGGAGGGAAGGAGGCAGTGAAGCCGCGGCCGCAGCAGAGGCGTGTTGAGACCCTGGACCAAAGAGTGACATGGGCAAGGAATGTGGGGGGCCGAGTGGGGGGAGGCCCGGTGCCCCGGAATACATGTTCGGAGGGTAGAGGTAGGGCAACATCGGTGGCTGGAGTGGAGGGCCCAAGGAAATGTTCGGACTAGGATGGTCGAGGTCACGGGTCGTAGGACGAAAGGCTCCGCCGCTCTCAGAACCACTGTCACTCATGTCACGGTCACTGTCATGGTTGTGTCGGTGATGGTTCTCACTCCCCAAGTAATCTGCAACATAAAACCAAAAAACAATTAGGACAACATCCCAACAGAACCACAGACAGACAGAGAGCTTTCTCCCTCCAATGACTTTCTCCCCTTTGACCCAGAACGAGAATTATTTCACTCCCTAATTCGCCACAGCCAACCTCCTCCTCAGACTCAATAAACGGGGAAAAGACAATTGGATTCCCATGTCCCACAACTTTATTTTGTGGATATTGATTCGGGTGTGACATAAAAGAAATAAAAATCCGCTTTTAGATAAGAACATTGGATGAATTATTCATGAAATGTTGGTATTAGGATATTACACACACATCCATCAGACTTCCGAAAACTTTAGAATAACTGGGAATAGAGTAAGGACAAAAGAAGTACTTCCAATTCCCCTTCCCCCAGTACTACAATCAGGATCAGATCTACCAGTACTTGACAACCACAAACAGCACAGAGGCCCAACTACACCCAAATTATGCTCCTGCCCTTTCAACAGTAGAAAATGGACAGCCGAGTTAAGCCACTGACACCTCCAATTGAAATCCAAAGGGAGGGAAGTGACCCAGAGGGTAATGAGGCTCCAGCTCTCAAGGGCTCCTAAATTAGACACACTTACCATGATGTCGACTTGGCGGCGGAGAGACGGAGTCCGGGCGGTGATCATTCCCAACAACGTCTACACGTTCCTCATCCTCATCGTCATGACACATCGAGTCAGAAGGACCAAGGGATCCGTGGTGACCACTCATTGAGGAACCAAGTGGACCACCGGAACGGCCATGATCGTCTCCATGTCGCTGGGCATTGAGTAGCGCCTGCCTGCTCAAAAAAGAAAAAAAAATTAGCTTCAGTTTATTCGGAAAAAAAATTACATCGAAGAGAAGGTAAAAGGTCAGGTTCGCGGAGTTATAAGAAAATGATCTGGAGATTGTTCCCTGGCTGCATGTAGCTTCCAGTATGCAATTAATTGTGGAGTTTTGTTGTGTAGCAGGAGGTTGAAAGTGGAACCCAGCAATTTAGATGTTGGATTATTTTCAGGTTCTAATCCAGCATTGCTCTGGGTCTAATCGCCTCCTCCTCAAATTACTCTCCATCATTTTCACTACCAACTTTCCACCTCCCTCATTACAATTAGATCCTCAACGCTTCAATTTATTTCCTACCACCACAAACACCAACAAACAAATAAACCCTTGCTCAACTAATTCCAGCCAGACCCAAAGACCCGTTTAGAAAGTAATTGACAAACAGCTCAGTCTCACACACAAAGAAGAAAGCATTCTCAATAACACCAGGCCATTAACACTTTCTCAGACTAGTGTCAAAAGGACTTAATGTAAAGGGATATATACCTTTGAAGACAAAGGTCAAGGGAGGATGGTTTTTTATCCGCGTGTAAGCCCTGGTAAAACACCTTTTTTAAAAAAGAAAAAAGACGTGTGTGAGTTAAGTGTTAAGTGTGTTTAGTAAGTGATAGGGGATTGGAGACTTCTGGTTGTGTCGGGGCTTAAAAGCGTAGAGTGACATGCGACATCCAAAGCCAGGAAACAACATCCATCCACTTAGATATATCGACGCAAAGGCGCTTTGCCAAAAACCTCTTCACTCAGAGCCAACCTTTAAGGGAAATGGGCGGGGGAAAGCGGAGATGCATTTACACACACACACACACTACCTCAAGGGTCTCGCAACTTTCTCCTATATATAGCAAAGTGCATTTGCTTTCTCCTTCTGAAGGATGTCTCTGTGTTATATGACATTGGATTGTTGACTGGATTCGTGCACTGATGCATTCGAGATTGTCTGGATGTCACTCATTAGGGCGACAGTGTCGTGGGAGCCTCTGATCACAAGATGGGGGAGGGAGAGCGGCAAAGATGAAAGATCCAACTTTGTCGCGACAGTTCTCCATGGGTCATCTCCTAAGCAAACTGCCACTCTGTTAGGCAGGGCCTAACTTGGTCGTTTCCTCCTTGAAAACATTAACGTTCAGAGGCAATCGGAATTGGGAAAAGATGCGGGAACACTTCAATTACTCACACGATGAAAATGGACATTTACGTAGAAGTGAATCCAATTTTTTTTAAAAAGAATCCTCCTTTGACCTCCTCATCAAGGGCTCATTTCCTCCTTCATACCCATCTTATTGAGCTTATTACACTTTTTATGAGTCATAATATACTGGATCTCATCACTTGGTCGGCCTATAAGGGCCAACATAAAGGACCTTTAGGCCTCTCCAAATAAACCTTAGAGGCCTCTTCAAACTTTAACAAACAAACACACAAGCCAAGCCCTTTGAAAGGCCCTGCACACCGAAGAAGGAGACCCTTCTTAGTTATCATCCGTCAAAGGTTAGGGAAACCAGCTTTTATGAGCACAGAGCTAAATAAACACTTAACTACAAATGGAATAAAAGAGACAAAGGAAGGGAACTAAGAGCATACAAGTATACACAAAAGAAGAGCAAGCCAGTAATTAACCGATATCAATACAAACAAAACTTTAGCCACAAAACCCAAGTTTAAACTTGGGCCAAAATCTTTGGAAAAGTTCCAAAATTCCAAAAGTCATTGTTTTCATGTTTATTCCAACAGCCTTGAAAGGAATTAAGCAGGGACACCTGAGAAAGCCTACCTTCCATAAGTTTGTCATTTCCAAGAGAGACACTTCGTGTGACTTGTTCAATGTGGGAAAATGTTCTCCATTAAAAACTAAATTTTTCCCCACTAATTAAGAGAAGCCTCCCTTTTGTCCATGATGAAGGAGCCCTTGTCATTTTCCTTTTGTGGATGAACCAACCCGACACTTTTCGACACTTTTTTAATTCGAGACGGAAGTGTCGTAAAATCCATGAAGCCTCTTTTCTCATTACGTTCAAATAATTAAGTGGAACAATGGGCCTGAATAAAGATTATGATGCAACGAAGGTCCCCGTGACAAGATAAACGGCTGACAGACACCACGGCCATAAGCTCTGTACCCAAAACTTGAGAAAAACATTTTCAATCCTTCAGTACCAGTCGATTCCCAGCCAATCAGAACCAAGCGTGACAACGACAGTTGTAAATAAATTTTCCTAAAATCGTAAACACCGAGTGCACAAGTCCCACGTTTTAATTCTACCAGAACGAAAGAAACGAGGAAAAATTTGCACAACCAGAAAGTGTCCCCCCTCTTGCGCATCAGTTTCACTTGACAAGATTTAAGGAGCTTAAGCAGTGTTTGGCTTCCTTTGGCTAAATTCCCAGGAACCAATGAGGACTCGAAGCAGTTGCCTTACATTCCGTTCTGCAACCGTAAAATTCTGACGAAGGAGAGAGAGCATGGAACAGCAAGTACAGCGACGCCGAGGACCGGAAGCCACAAACTCCTTTTAATAAATCCACAGAGGAGGAGTAGGAATGGCGGCGGCGGTATAAAAACCTGATGGGAAACTGGCCTCCATCCACAAGGATCCACAAGGATCCACAAGGCATTTCGCACTCTACCGAACCTGGATCATCAAGGCCTCCCTAGAGACGACTTATGGGAAGAGATCAAACGGAAAGTGCCGTCGTCAGCTAACGAAGTCACACACACATACACTAATTAGAAGCGATCCCATTCTTTTTTCCTTATTCCTAGGCGCTCCGCCGTGGAATCGGATATGAGCACAATCTGTGTCCTTCTTCTGAATAAACCGACGCCACTAAACGTCTCTGTTGAACAAACACAAGATGCTTCTCATAATAAACACGCCCTCGGAAGGAAGCGAGGACTTGAGGACTGGCGGCAGCGGACTTTTACAATCCTCTTCCTCACCTCCATTAACATCCCCATTATGGACTCAATTAGGACCTACTTACCTAAAGTAACTTTAGTTAAGTCAACCAGGGCAGAAAAGTCTACAAAATGGAACCAAAAGACCAAGACCCTCTACTCCGGAAATACTTCCGCCAGAGCATAAACGTCTCCCACACCAAAATTGTTCAACTCCACATTTTATGAGGCTCATAACATGACCACAAATTTGGAAAAACTTTTGCAATCAGCCGTGGAAAAAGCGATGAGAGGATGAGATTTCTGGCAAAGTCAGTCAGCCTTTGGCGTACACAGGCGCAGTCAAGACTTCCCACTAATAATGTCGAGCAAGATCATAAACATGTCGGCATCCTCATCCTTGTCTCCGCCAGAGAAAACAAACACCAATCAACCGCGCGCAAAACCAAGGCTTACTCAACGGAGCATCAGGTGCCGTCCAACTTGACTTCCTGTTCGACCAAACCAAATCAATTCCAGAGAGGAAAGTTTCCCAGCCTATCCCATTGACCAATAGAGAAAGAGCCTTTTGTAACCCTTGTCACCTGCCTACTTGTGACGACAGAAGCTACAGTTTAATTATAGAAAAATAAACCCATTTCTAAATAAGCTTGTTCCATGGCTGTCTCTCGCAACCGGTTGCTGCAAGCTCTTGCTCAGTATTTTCCGTTTCTAAGCGGATTGGCAAGTATTTTCTCATTCTTAATCCCCTTCTCACGTGATTAAAGATCAATTCATTACCGGAAAAAAGTCAGTTTTAGATATTGTATGTTTGTCAGGATGGGGATGCAGGTACGGACCAGGTGACACATGTGTCAATGACGTCAAATCCCAGACAAGTCCCCACTGTGCCATTAGAATAAAAAAGGTCACATGGACAGGATGACGATGTAGGAAGCTATTTTGAGGATAATGACAGAAATAACTTGAAGATAGTTGCGGGCATTGTCCTTATTAAGTCTGGACAAAACCTTCGGATCCATTTGGAAATGTTTGTTATCTAAACTGTGCTTTCCTCGTTACGAAATTAATTTAAAATCTTGATCACGCTATGACAGCATGTGAACTCTGGATCCACTAAGGTTATCCATCCTGCCACTCCGCGTCCGCGTTACTACTTTGTGTAAGATTTAGAAACGAAGCCGCCGCTATCGCTTTCTTAGAAACTGAACATAACTACCAAGCCTGTGCTACCCTTTTGATTATTATAACCTTCCAGATCATGTTCTTATGAAACTTGCACTTGTTTAGTGAAAAGGCGTCGTGTCAAAAGAACAGTATTTTAATAGGGTTAGAAAGGTCAAGAAGACTGACTTTTTCTCGCGTTTTCCAGCTCCTGTGTCTCGAAATCCTTTGGCAAAGGGGTTATTATCAATCTTCAGTTGAGTTATCTAGAAAAGAGTAAAAAACCGTAATATTAAAAACACTGTACCTCATACAATTAAAATGGTAATAAATTCCAATATTATTTTAATTTTATTTTAATTTTAAAGCATTGGGTCTGTCAAACACTCACCTTCTCATTTTGGTAAGCAGTGACAGCAATAAATTCCGTTTCTTTGAAGACATAAGTTCTAAACGTTGAGTAGGGTAACTTTAGGATGTCATTGGCTCGTACAAGATGAAATCTGGGTTGATATTTGTGCATCGAGTTGAGAATTGTCTAAAAAATAAAAAATTCATTATTAACATTTAAATTAATGTTTAATTCACCTTGGATTTTTAGATTCTCTTTCAATTTTAAAAACTTGAGAGTTAAGGGTCTTGGGTGAGAGAGAGAGAGTTTTATGCTAAAAGGTGTAAAACGTAAAGGCCATTTTCTCTCCGTGTTTCTCCTCCACGGTGGTTGATCTCGTTCATTATTCATCATTGGAGGAATGAGTGATGGCGGGAGAATATAAAAAGTTGAATCGATCCTCTTATAAAATCCTAAAGTAGGGCTGGAATAAAAGTGATATGGAAGTGATGGTGGTGTGGTTCTAAATACACATCCCCGGGGGTTTTGAAAGAGGGAAGTGGGGATAGGAAAGAACCATTAAACTAAATTTTACGACTCGCCTTTCGCTTATTTCCAGGCTCATTCCTTTTATTTCTGGAAGAAGGAAATTGACTCCTGGCGGGGATGAGCCACTACAATACAGCCAGGAGATTGTGGAACTCCAGCCCATGGGCTCCACGCTCCAATCCAAACTCCATGCTTTTATTAGTGTTGATACCAATCCCATTATACCACGTTATACCACGCTCTCCAGAAAATTCAAACAAGAGCCATAGTTCAAAATGGATTTTTATTATACCTCCAAATACTATTTCATATCCCATGGATATGAACAAGGACACAAACACATTCGCTATAAGGTCAGAATAACGGATTCGGAACGTGTGTCTGCTGAAGCAATGCTAGGATGATGATAATGATGATGAGCCTTTTTACTTTGTCTGCGTAGTCTACAAGGAGAAAGTCCGAATGGTCTTTTCTTCTATCTTTCCTCCTGGATGAATGATAGTGAGCGTCAAAAAATCATAAAATAAAGTCTGCAAAAGCATTCCTTTATTTTATTCTGGCATAGGAAGACGTGGAAGTGACGTGGAAGGAATCCACAAACGGCGGCCACTACAGCATTTTTATCCGTCCAACCAACATCCCTATTTGACTCGGGGAAAAGTGTCGTTTCCATTATTTCAATCAGTATTCCTTCACCGTTTCACTTTTTACACAAAATTTTCCCAGTCACTGCTTCCTTTGTTCAAATGGCTAACCTCAAATTAAACTTTGGGACAGACGGGTCCAGTCATGATCATCAGAATTCGGCAATCACCCACCCGCAACATGACCAAAACCACCGCTGCCTTCCTTTAGAACAACCTAAACACGTTCTACCAAAAGTCCAAAATGAACCTCATACTTCCTTCCAATGCTATTCATCAGCTCTAATTTGGGCAGTCGGGAAAAGAACGACAGAGGGAATCATTCAATCATTTTTTTCTTTAGCATTCCCACCTAGGAGCACGACAAGGTTAAGAATAATTACACGAGTTAGCAGATTATATAACAACCCGATGGAGAAAAATCCAAAAGGAGAGAAATATATAATTGTAGGAGATTAGAATTATCACACTCAGGCGAAAGTCAAACATTAAAACTTAGCAAAGAAACTAAAGCTTTAAGAGTGCAGAGTTGTTCGTAGTAAAGTGGAGAAAATCCGCCCAGTAATTAAGACTATGCATAAATGAAAAAAAAAAGAAACGCTCTCACGCAATTTTGACGAGTGAAAAGTGGAGAAAGGAAATGTAATTGGATTTTTCCCTTTCTCCTTTAAAGAACCAAGAAAGTATACTGGGATGACGTCCATCAATCAATGGCCAAGGCTCAACACCTTTTCTTTTAGAAAAGGAGAAAGTGTCAAAGGCCAAAACCTCATGTTCATACGGGAAATGTCAAAGATGAATTAAAAATGGACACTGGAGCCCCTCCTCTGGAACAAAGTGGGAATATATGCTCAATCGAATAACCACAAATTAGTCTGAATTAATTCCCGTCCATCCTGCTAAATCCACTTGCGCTCAATCACAAAATAAAAAGTTTGCTTCCTTTGTCAACTCCAAACACAATAACAATCTTATGCAAATCCAGACGGTCGGAGTGTAGGGCATGAAAGCGTGAAACATTATTCCCAGATTGTCAAAACAGAAGGAAGAAGAAGGATCTGAGAGGACGAGGATACTGAAAGTACTCAGATATGGGATTCACGTGCCCAATTCCACAGGATCCAGGCAAAAGCTGTCGGTTCTGTCTCTAATGTCACTTCCAGACACATTCTAATTATGCATGTTTAGCTCCCTCCAACCATTCACAAATCCGGGAGATCCTATTTTGGAAACTTCAGACTGGCAGTGCAGACCACCGCAGACTTAAAACAGAAAGTGAAACAATTATCAGAGAGTCTCTGAGTCTTTGAATGATTTGTAAACTTCGTAATTATCGCCAATTCAGTGTTGATAAAGTTTAGAGTTATTTCAAGTTGAAAAGGATTTGAGCAGGTACTTTGCACTTGTGTCTTTTGACGGGATTCTGAAGGGGCGAATGAGAAGTGTTTTGGTGAGGAAGAATGGGAGTTTTCTCCTGGTAGGAGGCTGATCCTTTCTCCTTTCTACTTTCCCTTTCTGGAATAAATAGGTGAGAGAGTGGATAAATAATTCGAGACTATGAGTAAACCCTGAGGCGCCGGTAGAGCATTACCTCCACCACTTTCTCCTTTACAAACGATTCCCCTGTAAAAACCATGTAAGGCATAAAGTTGAATTGAGGAAAGAATTCCGACTATCGATCCTCCTCCTTCCTCCAAGTGAAAGTAAAAGGATAGGACGCAAAGAAGAAAAAAAAGTCTTTTCCAAAGTCTGCTCTGCTGCCAAAAAACTGACTCGTCGTCGTAGCCTTCGTAGTTCGTAGTTCCTGGTGGTGGTTAGTTCCAAGAAGAAAGTAAAGTGAGGAAAGGCGGATGTGAAAAAAAGGAAAGGAAAATCCCCTTCCTCTCTTCCCGAAGAAAGTTTACAAATAGTAAAAGTAAAGAAACGATGAAGGAATTTTCTCCTTCTGATTCCTACACGCTGAGTAAACTCAATGGACGAGGAAGAAGATCAGCACTAGTATATATAGCTCCACTTTCCACTTTCTTTTTTTCCTTTTTACTCCCACAGGTCTTCTTCTTCCACTCCTCAATTTACTTTCTCTCACACTCTCCAAAAAACTTGAGGCAGCCTCGCTTTGGACACACATAAGGAATAAAAAAAAAGTCCATGTATCTCCCCAATCTCACGCCCAGCTCATTTTCCACTACTTCCGATGATAACTCCTGGGGAAAGAAAGCTCCTTTCAGACTATCCCTTATAAATTACTTTCCACCGAGAGAGAGAGAGGAGTCCATGGCCTTTCCCCAATAATCAATCATGGAACAGGGAGAGAACAAAATGCATTACATAACTTCATCTTCTTCTCCGGCGGCGCGTCTCTTTTTTTCATGTCGTCTTGTGAAGATCGAGAAACTCACTTCCACCTCATTGGCTCCTCAAGTGACGGAACTCCCGCCTCCTTTGGCTCACACTCCAGGTCAGCCCTGCCTGATCCTTTAGCTCTCTGCCTCTGTTCTGGAACTGTTTCCCAAATCCTTCCCTTTGTCATTAGCACCACACCACAACAATTAGACACTGCTCTGAGTTTAATCGTAGGAAAAAATTAAAACAATGGGGTGCGAAAGAGGAAAGAAAAGCCTGAAGCATCATTGAAAAACAGGTTTAGAAGTGGGAGCAGATGAGTCTATTTGGCCATCATGATCGAATCCAAAAGAAAGATGATCAGATACGTTAATTGTGGTATTGCCACCATCACCACACTACTGTGGCCTGGGCTCAAGTAATCCTCTTCCATTTTTAACCTTTGCACTAAAAGCCTTTGGACTGGATGATATTGACACCGACCGAGAGGGAGCGAAGATGAGAGATAACAAAGAATCTCGGGGCTCTTCAAAGGATTCAAAATACTTTTCCCATATCATCCTGCTTCCCAATATACTCTCATATATGGTGAGGTCAAAGGTAAAGCGGATTAGAGCATGAGATGATGGAGAGGTGAAAGAATAATGAGTGGTGATGAAGTGATGGACCCGAGGGTGACACAGACAAAAAAGAAAGATGAAAAGTCGGATCATCGGCGCAGGTATACAAGAGAGGAGGGAGAGATGGACTTGTCAGTTGAGTAAATAAAAGGACGCCCTTCTGTCCAAGGGTAGTGGAGCAAACCCTGTTCAAAATATACAGCTGACACGGTTCACACAACGGCACAGTTTGGACATTCTCAATAGGATGGGCTCAGAGTAATTGTTGTAATTGTACGAATGTACACCTTTGGTTCAAAGGTGAGAGCGAGAGGAAGGAAAAACATCGTATGGAATGTACACTCTCAAGAGATCCAAGGGCTCCTTTTTCAATCAAAGGAATGAAGTGTTATAAACTTGGGGGAAAAAGACAAAAAACTAGAAGATTAGAGACATGAATAAGACATGTTTAAGCTCATGTTTGAACTGTCGTTGATTTTTGCGTCTTGCGCATGCTTGGATTCTTTATCAAGAGACATTCGGGTGCGCGTACCTTGAGACAGATCTGTCACTGATTAGAATTTCCCTTTTAACGTGGTTGTGTGCTTGGGAAAACTAAAAAAGAGTCACGGACGCCTGCCACACCACCACCATTGCATTGCCTAAAATGCTCTCCTCTTACAAACAGAAGGCTTCCATTGTCTTTCTTTTTGCAGGAGAGACATGGGATTCAATTGTCAGGTTTTCTGCAAAGCGACATGACAAAGGAACTCTGAATTGAACCACAGAAAGCTTTGCATGTTGGCAACTGCTGGTAACAACCAAAAGATAGAGAGAAGCTAACTACTACCGGGATGATTGGACATGGTGAGAAACCGAGATTATCACTTCGTGACACGAACAAGATGGGAAAGTGACATTGGAACTGCCTGCCGAGAAACAAAGTTTCTCCGAATGTTTTGCGAATGTTTCTGTCTGCCTGGCTGAATCTTCATCTCCTCTCAATTTGTAATGATGTCGTCATTAACCTCAGAAAATGAGGAGCAGAGCCAGGAGTAATCAGGACAATTCAGGATCATCATCCCTGACTTCCGTGACTTTTTTCCTGACTCCGCGCCCGGAGAATTTTGCATTCGTCATCATCGCTCATGATCCTCGCCTGGTCCTCAACCCCTCATCTTCCTCTTCATTTTTCATTTGGTAAAGGTTATAGCCTCCCGTGTAGTACAAGTTACTCTGTAATAAGCAGAGTGTCTCTGATCTTAAATCTATCCGGCAATTTTTCCTTTGATCTTTTACCCTCTTCTTCAAGTTCAATCACAAGCAAATCACACCCTGACAAATGATCATCTTCCAGCCTGTTCCGTCATCTCCATAGCAAACTCAAATCAAGACTGTCCATTGATTACACACTTAAAGGAATCCACAGAAACTTTAGTACGGCTAGTTAACATTCTCGGAAATGACATCGACAAAACATTCACCACGCACTCACGCTCTTTATAATTTTACATGAATTCCTTGCAAATCAATCATTTGTTTGCAAAATTACAAAATCCTCCGTGTTCCTGATTGACTCCTTTGCGGATCAATTTGTATGAATTATGAGGCAGCAGAAATTCCTCATCATCTCATTAATGATTTCATATTCTTCCTTCTGCAAGTGAGTCCGAAAGCCCAAAGTCCACTTAGCTGCATATGCTTTATTCAATTACGTTTTTCTTTTTGATGCTATGCCGCCTCCCTGAGTATCTTGTGAGTCTCTTCCACTTAAATACTATTGACACCTTCCATAAACAAATGGAAATCTCTCTCAATAAATCCACACACACACACACACATGGAAGTTGACTTTTTGACATGAATAAATCCTAACGTTGGAGGACTACGGAAGATGTTTGGGATGAATTGCTTCATCCACTAATAAAGCCTGAGAGCCTGATGAGGATCAACATAAGCCTCCTAATGATTTGACTTTGTGACGGCTCTTGAGAGAATGAAAGGGAAAGCCGAATATGATGATTAGCTAATAGAAGATGCGCTCCTTTCACAAACAGATCTCAGTCATATCAGGATTCAGGTTTAGATAGATCAGGATGCATGCTAAATAATAAGCGGTATACCTACTACCGCTATTACAACGCTTGACCCGTTTACTTCTAACAGAGTCACGACTCCAAATCATGACACATACAACAAATCTCGCCAAAAGGAATCTCCCAGAATAAACGGGATTAAAGTAAACATTTCTCTGTGCACTTTGGGACATCCAAATCCGATTTCATATGCACACACTTCTCTCTATCCCAAACCCGAGTTAAGCTGAATTTCTGGATAGAAGTGAGGATGCTCTTTCCGTTCATCCTTCCTATTGGATTCGCGTGGTAAAGGAAGACGTCTAATCTTCTAGAATGGAATCCTTACTTTATAGTCAGAATGAAGTTTAGGATGCAGAAGCCTTTGAAAATGTGAGTTCCTTTTGACACCGCCTTAACATCACACTACACCAATAACTCACAGTTGGTAGAATCACAGGGAGGGGAAAAGACACAAAACAAATATTACAAGACACGATTGAGAAAGTGAAAGTCACTTAATAATTAGAAGATTCAAAAACATTTACTGTAAATTATGGGAAATTGGTCATAAAGACTGCCCTCTAAATAGAAGAAAAACGTTAAGAAAGTTAAAAAAAAACGTGAACCATTGGGTAAAAAAGGGGTAAAAAAGTTCCTATTTTGATATTATGAGAGAGTTGCAAAATCCAATGTTTTAGAAATATAAATGTTCAAAAAAGATATTTTTTCCTTACACTTACAAAGCCATGCTTGTCCGAAATATTATTCGTCAGCTTAAGCTTGTGAAATGAAACTACTTTTTGCATCCATTGTTCACCCGTTGATGGAGAATCGGGATGGATGTACATTCGTTTGGGCATCTCAGGATCCGCCTTACCCGCCACCATCCACCGACTGAAAAAAAAAATAACAATTAAAAATGAATAATTAAGCATTGAGCATTTCTACTGTACGAGGAAATTGATTATTATTCCAATCAATAATAAACTAAAAACAAGGACACGCTTAGAGAATAAGCAAGCGTCCTTCCTTACTATTAATAATTAAACAAGTTCCAGAAAAACCTGGTTACAAAGAACTTTATTATTTAAATTACTATATGCAATGCACACTATCGAGAATTGAAATGTCGGTGACAATATTATTACACCCCCTCTATTTGTGGCCTACTTTAATCTCTAGAGAGCTATATAGCCTGATTTGACTAATTGAGGTTGAATTGAAACTATACAGAGTCCACACCTTGAGCCATGATCAATTAAAAGCATCCCCCGTGACATGAATGAGTGAGACTGACATCCTCACCGCCTTGGTACTAATGGCCTGTGTTCTTCCTATCTGAAACAACATGTCATTAATGGACGACATCATGCTCTCATCATCATCTCAAGTAGCACTGTATACACTGTCCATGTCCCTCTAGTCACTGGTGCTAACTCAAGGTAAACCAAGTGCGAAAATGTGTTTTGCATTCCATTTGCATATTTGTAAAGCACTATCACCAACACGTCCTTTATCCTTTATTCTTCTTCTCTAATTTCCATTCTCTTGTTTGCACAAGTCAAATTAATTAATGACCACCATCCACTCTGAACACTAATCCCATATCTTTTACATTTTACAAAAAAAATAACATTACCAGATTAGGACATTTCTAACCACCCCCATAAACTTCGTCTTTTAGAAAATGTGCAATAAATTATCTCACTCCTAAATCCATTTCGATAATTGCAAAGTTTTTTTTTTGCTGTTTCTCCTTTGATTTGTTTGTTAAATGCTTTTATCATTGCGCCCGCATATTAAAATCAAATCTTTTGCTATAATAGTTTAAGGTCAGTTGGATGAGTAGAATGTCGTGGTCTGTAAATTGACAATGACATAAAAACTCAGGTGTGAAACCGGTGGAAAAACAAAAAAACGTTTGAGATGGTAACTGATTATAGTAAACTGCTTGAATGCGATGTGGACAAACCTGTTGTGGAATTTGTATCTGTAGTCATCGGCGGCGACAATGTCCAGGAGCAAGATATATTTGGCCTTTGGGTCCAGTCCGGACACACGGAACTTCATCTGAGGAAACATTTGCCTGCAAGGAGAAAAAAATCATAAATTAAAAACTAATCCAGGGCATTCTTTGTAATTGTAAATGTAATTGCGTAAACTTCAAATAGTTTTACAATGTTTTACATCTTTGTTGATATGGAATAATGTAGAAACCGGAGGTCATGGACATAGTTTAGGTCTAAAAATCTAATCTCTGTGTGTGTTACTGATCAATGAGTCAAGTTGACATTAAGACGTGGACGCATGAGCTCTTTTCCTAATCCGCTTAAGGACTTGTGTACATGATATGATAAAATGGGAGCATTTCCAAGCAAGAAAGCAAGCGTCAATCTTTTGTTTTCAAAGTATCCGATGGTATACGCTTATAAGTTGTAGCAAGTAAAGATCCTTCTGATGAGAAGCGTGATCATGTACTTTTATCAAAGGAAATGAGAACAGCATTTTCCTTGTCGTTAGACCTCATCTCCAAACAAAAGAAGAGGAGCAATGGAGGAGCTTACGACGACTAAATATTTGCGCGCCCCTTTGCTACTTATTACTAATAGGCACAGCCATTGCAGGTCCTTGTCAATCTTAACACAGCCATCTTTTAATAATCAAAGAAAATCCAGAATTTACATTTACACAATAAGACAATAACACAATTGCCCCAAGAGGATTTTAGCACTATGATTTTCATAAGGTGTGACACTCTACTCTGTTAGAATCATCAATTAATCATCTGTCAGGAATGTTTTCTTTGAGGGTGCGAGGGCATACAACCATTCACAAAGGTTAAATGTTGAAGGCGTTGAGGTCAAAGATACGCTTCTTTCCATTCATCCGTCAACCCAACACAATGGGAAACAATATTAGAAATACATGTTAGAATAGTACAACGGCGCAGAGACGACGGAACAAGTTTCATCTGCCAAAACTTGTTTCCTCCTTGTTCCCAAAGTGTTAATTATATTTTTTTCTGCAAAATTTAATCCCTCCTGTAACATATATTTCTCTCCGAGTACGCGGATTTCCTGAGCATTTTCTTGCCAATTTGCAAAACGGACGAAAAGAAATTATGTGGAAAAGAATAAAATAGACGTGAAAAAGGAAAAGATGGATTTGCCTCAAAATGTCTTTTCCACGGAGCGCATGCTCAGTTTTTACCACACTTGGATAAGCCCAGTATGAGCCCGTTGTGTGTGTTCCATTTTTTATTTTTTATATAGTTACAAGGAATGGCGAACGACTCCCGTGTCTCCTTCGTGGTGAGATGATTTCTGAGATAAAAACCCGGGTAAAAAGACAGGCCAGGTTTTTAGCAGAATTTTTTAATGACAGACATATCCTGAGGAGTGCTAATGAGATTACTTTTGTAACGGTGAGAGAAGGTTACGCAATGGGCGTTCTAATTCCCTGCTCACTTAGACACGACGAGCTCCCTTTGTCATTTCATTGTCATTCTGAACAAAATTTCTTATCTATGCATCTTTGCAAAAAGCCTGTTTGGGACTTTTGACAAACTTTGTTTGTAGTAACGGCCAGTTTGGGACATTGAGAAATAATGCGGATTTTGTCCCTTCTTCCATTTGGTAATTCTAAACCTTTTGTCAAAACGTTTCATGAGGAGCTCCCGAGTTGACTGTCGTTCCACCAGGAAGGACGTCATTCTGCAGCTGTCTCTTCAACCAAACCTCCAACTTGAAGCCTTGCATATCAGTCTCAATCAAAAGGCGTCGTTGTCTTTCAAGTGCAGTTATTTCTAAAAATTCGCCTTTATCATTTGTCCAGATCCATCCCCCACTGGGTGGGGTGATGATGGTCAGTTTCTGGTCTTAACTCCTATCGCCCTCATCCATCGGATCCACTTGTCAAGTCAACTCTTAACATGCAATAAATTGTAACATGAAATCCTCTCTTGCTTAGATTAACAGAAGGCTCCCTCAAACAACAATTGCTGGACACCGGTTTTGAATTTTAGGAACGCAAGAGAGTCGTTGCTCCTGGAGCTCCTGCGCCATTTCATCCACTGCCAATAAATACTTAAAGCGTGGGAAACGGTGTGGTGATGTTTAGAAGAAGAAGCTGTCAGGGCGGGAATTCGCAGCCAGACATGTTGCAGAGAATGTCATTGGACTTCATATTAATAATACTTCAGACTCCTTTCCTTGTCACTCAAGTTTCAACCAACTGCGAATTCTCTCGTGTCTCTCCATCCCCTCAGAACCAAAGACTATCAATTGATTACCTTTAAAGACTCTCAAATCAATCATTCCCAAGGGAAACTTTAACGCAGAGACAATCCGAAAGTGATCATCACTCATTCCCAAATGGAGCCCTCCTAAAAGGTGTCTCGGAAAAGGACACGCCTCCAAATCCTCAGATTTCATCCCTCCGAGCTTACACAGATCCAGAGCTCTCCCAACGACAGCCTGCCTGCCTCAACCCTAAAAAATCTAAAACATCACTTCATCAATAATTCCATCGCTGCTAAACAAACTCCAAGTCACAATGGAATGAAAAACTTAAAATTTTAATTGCAAATTGCCCACCTGCTCTGCCAAAAAGTTGAGGCATGGGCCTTGAAAAGTAAATTCCCGCCTGCGCATGTGTACAAACACTCTCTCCCTGTCTATAAACTAAGAATCTGGAAGCGTCCCTTCCCCGCGGTGACAGAGAGAAGAAGAAGTTGACAATTGTGGTGCTGCATTGCTTTGGAATCGTGAAATGAAGCGGAAGCATTGTGTGGCTGCTTGAGCGTGTTGAGTTCCTATATATCCTTCCACAAGGTCAAATGAGGCCAAATGGGGGCAAATCGTTGAAATCTTCTCACACAGTGCTCCATGTGTGTCTGTTTACCTCTCCATTTTGGGTACACTGGACTCTTCAAAAGGAGGGAAATGATGAGCTTCTAGTCCATTGTTTTCCCAGGATGCTCACGGGGCCCTACCTGGTTGTCACCTCATGTTTCACGGATACTTGCGGAGGAGCCTTCTGTGACTTGCGGCGCGGCGAGCCTTTGGCCATATTAAAACAGGCTAAAGGGACTAGTCCTAGTGTTGGATAGATGATGGAAGATGATGGTCCCAAAGTGAGTCAAAGGGCCCATTTCTCTTGTGGCAAAATAAAAGGGGCTCCTTGAAACGCGGTCAGTCCACCCTCAAAGCTTTTTATCTTGAGACCCCTTCAGTGCGTCCCAAATACTGGACTCATCCTTTTCTGAACCAATGATCCGCATGAATCTCAGGGCGCCGGTCCAGACGCCACCACCTCGTCACTATACAGTTTAAGAGCGGAAGGACATTTTGGGCCCTTGAAGGTGAGGTACTGCCGAGTGAGAGAATCTTGAAAACAAATAAGACAATTCTAATTGTCCCCTGTCTTTAGTTCCATCCAGCGGATAATGGACTTCCCTTTGAGAGCTTGCCCAAAGTACCTTCCAAATCCCTTTAAACTGAGAGAGCCCTTCATTGTCTTAAATCTCAACATCATTTAAAGCGAACCTTACCTTTGTTGAAAAGGAAACATAGCGGACTTAAGCTCCTCGGCTCGATTACTAAGCTCCCATCCACCGTGTGGCCTAGGCCCTTTGAGGATTCCAGCCGATTCAAAATAAAATCTACATTTAGCCTAAAGAGTTGAGGACAGGGACATTTGCCAGGGTTTAAGATATAAATTCCAAAATTAGGTTTCAGAATCTATGAAGCAAGGGCGTGAATCCCTTGTTCATCTCCATATAGCCTTTAGCCACTCGACCCTGCTCTTCTAGTCTCCTTCCTATTTGCCATATTACATTTAATTTTGTGAATAAAAAGAATAACAGACGACAGGACCTTTGGTGGTGCTCCATGATTTTCAGGGATGAAATTTCAGATGCTGTAGTGCCAAGTCCATTTGATCCTCGTCTAGCACAACCGCAAATGCATCCCTCATCGCTGTTCGTCATCTCCATTGAATTCACAAGGGCCCCCTTCCAGGCCCCTCATTGAGCAAACGGCTCAATCAAATAAAAAGAAATGAAAAGGGGGAGCCGGGGATTCTAATCCGTTTTCTGGAGATGATATTAAGGCCACTGTTCTGTCTCTTTGTTCTTGGACCCAATGGCACAAAAATTATGGTTGTTGGGAAATTGAGCATTTTGAACAAAAACGAGGAGTTAGATGAATGGAAATGTCGACTCCTGCCTGAGCCATCTTGAAACAGCGAATTATAATAAGCTGTCAGGCACCACAATGCACAATGAAATCCACATCTCACTCTCTCGCACATCGGCCATCTTGATCTTCACCCTTGAATTTTCCCTCCCTCAAAAACACTCGAGAAATAATCTAGTGCGGGGAGTTTCACATCTCCAAATGCCCCGTTAGCTTCTAGTATGCTAAAATGCAACTAAACTTTTCATTAAAGTTAAATTAAAATCATGAAAATTCAGCTTTTTTTCACCACTTGCGCTTGCTCATGTTGGAGCCTCAACTGAACTAAATTGTGAAAATTGAATTAAATTTTAACCTTTTGGAAAGAGTGTGAATATTGCACACGCAGTGTCAACGCCTCTCCCTCCACCTTTTTGCACGGAACATAAATAAGCAGGGCCCATAAAATTCCGCAAATTCAAAGTTAGCTGATTGATTATTTAGAAGGAAAACTTTCACTTTAACTTATAGATTTTCACATGCAAAGGGGGGGTTTGATAAATTGAAAAGTAGTACAGAGGCACACCTCAAGTATTAACTACCTAATTGCATCTAATCTCTAATAAAATATTTTTCATCCAAACTTGTCCTTCGCAAAATGCAAGAGTGATTAGGGAGATTTTGGACACACACGCTTCAGCTGGTGGATGAAGTCCCCCTGGACCCCGTTTGCTGATTATCACCCTGAGAAAAACACACCTTGGCCTTCTGCCTCTGCACACGTCCTCCAGCATATAATTCGAATTCGATAAATAATTTCGGACAGGGCTCTTGACGGCGGAGCCATGAGTCCAAAAGGAACTGAGAAATTGTAAAAGGTGAACTCGGGGTGACTCTGTCCTTGTGGTGCGTGACTTGTCCGTAGAACGGAAGTAGACAAAAAAAGTGGACAACATGGCTGGAGAAGTGGGTAAAAATAATAATAAGGGGAAGGAATAAAAACCATGGTAAAATCTAGTCAGGAACATATCGAACATGACACCTCCAATGCGTTTATTGGGTTGTCGGATCCACAGGCTCACCTTACATTGCATGATGCCACTCGCTCACTGTCCCACTCCACGGCCGACATTTCAAAAACACTGCACTAATCAACTCCTC
This sequence comes from Pseudachorutes palmiensis, assembly GCA_009869845.1. Taxonomy (NCBI): domain Eukaryota; kingdom Metazoa; phylum Arthropoda; class Collembola; order Poduromorpha; family Neanuridae; genus Pseudachorutes; species Pseudachorutes palmiensis. The sequence continues at coordinate 66,453 of VNWY01000006.1, read as the reverse complement.
CAGGAAGCCACTTGCTCCCACATCACAAAGTACAGACTAATTAATAATACCCCATCATTCTCTAATTTAAAACACAGGACAGAGATTTAAATCCAGAAACATTGGAAAGACAAGTGACCTCTCTATCTAAGAATAAGGAAATATTGGACCAAAACCCATGTCTTAGACATTGCAGACGCCTGCATGGAGCATAACTGCAATAATTCCAAGATGCAGAAAATCCTAAGTTTATATTGGAACAGTGAAAAGGAAAAGGAGAAGGCACCCATTTGTAAAAGTCAAAAGAAACGACGACATCGTCGTCATTCTCGAGATACACAAAGAGCTACAACATAAAACTTCCAAATTAACATTAAGCTTCCAAGCCACATTCCTTTAACCCTCCAAAAATCCTTTTGTTTTCAAATACCACGAAAAAGTGGGGAAATAAATAAGGAGCAGAGAGGCTTAAAAGACAAACGTGTCGTATCCTACACAATCAATTGCCGCTTCCTGCCTTAGAAGATGGCTATTGGCTAATGGCAAAGTCACAAGTCCCTTTTCCCAATCAATCAACGACGTTATAGGAAAAGAAACTGAGAAATAAGGAGGTACACATATGTCTGTAAGGAGCAGAGCTGGTACTAATCCTCTGCGTAGAATGAAAAGTGCGTTAGTGTGTAGTATGGAAGTTTTCTCTCAATTCGCGACAGATATAAATTGGAGAGCATTTAAGATCCTCCACCATTCTGGATCGGAGGCTGGATCTGAGATGGAATTTTTGTTCGGAATGGAGCGAATAAGACGAAGGGACTTGGCCGAGTCAAGTCATAAAAGATGTGTCCAAGGGAATGTACGAGGGGCGCCTGATAGAACCTAATAAAACTTGGCAATATCAGAAGAAGCTCTAAAAGCCAAAAGGAGAGTGCGAGTACTTTTCGGATATGAAGGGAAAGGGAGAGAGATAGCACTTCCGCTCAATAGATCTCCAGAACCACACGTCGTAATTTGGACGACGGGAGAAAGGTCTAGGAGTGTAGCTTGAGTTTTATAGCTTAGCTAGGAAGAAAGACGGCAGAGAAAAATCCTCTTTCCTTGCACTGCTGTACTTTCGAGTACGTAAGTACAAGTGGGAGACTTGGAAGGGAGCTAGCGTGAGCAAGCGTGTGCCTGGGCATTAAAGCCTTCCTGCCCACCACCACCACCACATGAAGCGGGAAGAATGGAGATGAAATATATTTTGAGGGCTGCAATGGCGGAGAGGCTGGAAGAAGAGTAAAAACAGTAGTTTCCCATTGAGCGGCGGCAAAGAGGATTTCTGAAAAAAAAAATCTACAAACCCTCTTGGCAAATCAGTGGGGAGGAGAAAGTAGTGCGGCAGGAGAGAGTGAGGAATCGACCGAGAAAAAAGAAGAGAGTGTTCGATGCTACAACTGGCGCCGTGGGAGAGCACGGCGTGTCGGGGGTAAGGGAGGTGGGATTGGAATTATAACATCTCCATTTGATGATTCCAGTCACTACACTATCGTGATGGTTGATACTTGCCGACGAAGAACATGAAGATGAAGAAACCTCGTCGGGGGTGACAAGGAGACACTTCCTTCATAATACCCGGGTTCCTCTCCACATTCACCAAAAGTGTTTTCCACTATTCAAATCCGATTTTAGCCTTACACTCCTAGATAACTCTCATTAGGAAACCTGGGGAGAAGGATTCTAGTTGGTGATGAGGAACTTGTATGGGAATGAATTGAAAATCTCGGCAGAAAAGAAGGGAAAGCACTCTTCCAATTAATTGTAGGCATTGACAATCACCCGACCAAACAACACTTCACTTCCACCAACTTAAACTCCCTGCAAACACCTTTCAAGTCATCCTCATCAAGAGCTGTAATCTAGGGGAGGTGACACGCCAAAAATTACACATCCAGCACCGAATCCAACACCCAAGATGATGAACATGTACCAACAACTTCCTCAGACCCCACAGAAACCGAAGATAATTTCCAAGGAATTGACAACTTGAACGTTCCAGAAAATCCAATGACATCCATCGTCATTCTCTGAAAGACTCCAACACAACAGCTCGTCTAACGTGCAAGGTCTCACACATACAAGATGAAATGTAAACATGTCTTTTCCGAATAAAATTAGCTTACGTGTATGCCTGTCTGGCACTGTAATTCATTAAAATGGATACCTCAACAGCAGTCAAATTAATTTAGACTATAGTCAGTTTTGATAAGAGTGTAAAGGTAACCTCAAATTGTTTGTCAAAAGCCTTCCAATACGAACATGTTATTTCACCTTTCATGATTATTGAGCTTTTTACTACCAATGCAATGTCAAGGCACGAGGATGCTTCTAAAAGACGAAATAAAAAAATTTTAGATTGCAATAGTCACTAGTGAGGTTGTTGCCATCGTTGTCCTTGCATCCTCAACTATCCTTTACCAATTCCTTCATCTAGTTCCGTAGTAATCGCAGGAAAAATATTTTTTTGATAAAGAAAAGACTGGAAGTAAAGCTAGCTGTTGTGACCTTGCATTTCCTTCTACCTGGCGCCATATCACTTTCCATTTCGTCGTAGTTTTATCGCACACTTGCTTCTTTCCTTTTGGAATTTGTGTCACCACCATGACACCATGTCCAGAACTCCTGGACACTATAATAGGCTTAAGACTGGAAGTTTTTTCTTACCTTCCGGACTTGGTGATGACCATTTCTGTTCCAAGTTTATGAAACTTTTCCCACAAATCTCTCCCTTCGAGAGTGACCTTTGGGTCATCGACAACTCCATCGTCGTCGGGTGGTAGTGTTCTAAGAGGTCTTAGGTCATCGTTTGAGCCTGGATGACCCGGGGGTGGAGGGTAGTGTCCTAATTTGGGCATGTTCCATCCACCTGGCCCTCCAAGGGGTAGGTATGGGTTCTGGCCCAGGAGAGATGACACGCTGAAGTCTGCTGGTCCAGTTGGCCGGGGCAGAAGGAATGGCGGAAATGCCATTTCGGGTACGAGGGATGCTGGTGGCTCGAAACGCATTCCTCCAAATAGCCTCCGTCTTCCTTCCACTTTCACGCACTTTCACTGTCTCACTCTGCACTCTGCTGAGGGAAAGTCAGGGGTCAGTTGGGACATGGTCGTTGGTCATTTCTGTTGACACTTGGTGGTAGTCACTCTGTCAGTGGTGATACTATTGACCACGGGCCATGGCCTGACACTGGAACACTGGTTGCCTGTCCAGAGGGACAAGTGACTCCGTCCAATGTTTGTCAGAGAATGAAGTGGTCCCGGCCAGAACACATGAGGACGCGGATCTTGGGCGAACCGGGGAGTATCACCTCTATTGGCGAAAGGGGGAAAACTACAACACTCACAAACACAACCATGGGGGAACAACACAACCACAAAATAATAATTATTACCATCATATCAATTAATTATATAACATTCATTCAGTAATATTCACTATTAAAAACCAATTCCAATTATAACAATTATATTTAAAACAATAATTGTTCAAAAGGAAATCCAGAGGGAGCTAAACTTTAACTACAGGGCAATTCACAATTTTATTTTATTCAATACCTTTACCAAAAATAAACTGCTTCATTTTCTTAAAACAAATCAGTTTACTTTTCGCAAAATAATGTGAACAGTTGGAAATGTTATTTAAGTCTCCTATACAGTATAAAGTTACTAATATTATAAAAAATTAATGTTGATAAATGAAAACAATAAATTAGCAGTATAAAAATACGATAAAGCAAACTCCACAGTATATTCAATATTTGAATCAACCCATTTATATGTGACTGAAAGGTATAAAAATTTAAATGGAAACACTTATAAAGTCCCGTTAATGCCAGTGAGTAAAGGGTTAATGGTATACCGGCGTTATTTAACAACGAGGTTATACTATTTTATAAGTTTTCACAAGTTTACTAAACTTTATTTTGCTTTTTTAAAAAAATTCAAACCTTGATTACGTAATTTTAGACTATCCTGTCCGATTTCATCCCCATTTCCTAATAGTGTTTTTATGGTTATGGAAATTGGTTAAAGTTGTTGTTATGATCCATATTATATACATTTGTATTACATTTGTATTAAATTATTGTTGTAGATTAGTGAAAGAGTAGTTTGTATGCCCTTAAGTCCTCAATTGAGGCCCTTGTACCCTTGTGGTTTTTCTTTGAAGTTTTGTGATAGTGTTGGTCCACCATGGTTAAGTTGTGAGGATGGGCCGTTCCTTTTGTGTTAGTTCTCCATTGGATTGCAGCGTATTGTATTTTTGTGGGCGAGTTCAGAAGTGGGAATCTAAACGCCTTTCAGATCCTTGGTCTCGCGTTGGGCGTTAATGAGACTCGGTGTGCCCATTGGTTTTCCTCCACCAATCCGAGTGTGTCTCGAGCCGCCGCAAGACGAGCCTCGTCTCCCTCCCTGGCGTTGCTTGCCTTGGCCAAGGTGAGGCGTCGACTTGGCCCCCGATTTGTGTGGTTGAAGGCGAGGGTGGCAGAGCGTTCCCGGGTACTGGTGCGATGGTTGACACCCAAGACGAAGATTTATTGGGCCAGGCCATCGCTCCGTTGAGTGTGGGAAGAAACGCCTTGCCAAACCTCATGTCCGCCTGCCAGCCTCTAGCTCCATCTTCTTCCCAACTTAACACAATAGACACTCACTCTTTACAACAATAGAATCAACCAATCAAAACAGTCGAATAACAACTTCATTCACACCTGCTTTCTCCTCATTCACACCTTCTGCTTTCACCAAAACACTTTCACACTATGCATATGGTGAAACCAAAACCTTTTTCAAATGCTTTCTCTCTTTTTTCAGCAATGTATAAGCATTTAATTCAATCGGCATTCCAGTTTTTTCCCGAAATGGTGTTTCAGTGTTGATTAATGTGACGATGACTGTACTCTATGCATGTTCAAAGTTGAAAGAAGAAGTGGTTTGATCTGTGACCCTGAATAACTACAAGCATGACACGTCTTACTAAAAAATATTGACATTTGGATTATTAACAAAGGGTGACCGCCGCGCTGTCCAGTCGGAAATGGACATGGATGGACATGCATATGTTTAGACTGAAGGCCTTTTCCAACTGTCTAAAACGTGATGAGCTGTTAAGCTCGTTAACATATTAAAATGTTAAGGTTAATATATCATGCAGCATTTCAGCACATCAGCCAATAGAGTCTGAGGTTACAAAACCACCGCTCCACCGGGCACCAATGCAGTAAAACCTGAAAATTCCATTCCCGTGTTTTTCCGTAAGACGAAGATGAAGATGACAGAGGAAGCGAGGATCCCTGGATGGAGGAATGCGGCAGATTCCTGGAAGATAGAAGTCGATCGCATCTCTTGACAGAAGAAAACGCTTGAGAAACCTTACCACCACCAGTGCTTTAAAATTTCATAAAATTTTACTCAATAGGGCAGGTGATGAAAAGCATGGAGACGACATTTGCACGCTCGACTCGAATTCGAATATTAGAAATAACACGACGCGGCATCCTTTGGTCGTCTTGTTGTTTGACTTGTATGCTGTTCATATAGGTTCCTGATTATGTTTCTTTTCCAGTGATAATCGTGACGAGAGAGACGACGACATGGTGGTGGTCAGCGTCAACAACTTGCTCCTGTCACCCAAAGATCATCGTAAACTTAATAATTTTTTTCAACATCAAAGGCGCTTTGCCTCCCTTTTATCAGAGACACTCAATGTAGGGCACTGTGGATTTTTTATTAAGAAGATCATCAGAAGATGAAGAGATCTGAGCATACTGGAATCACCGACTGTGCCAATTTCTCCACACAGCCACATCCTAAATTTTGACCTTTGCTACTTCTACCCAAAGGAGAAAAGTGCTGATGCATAACTAGTTAATCGGGCGGGGTCAGTTTGCTCCCTTTGAAATTTTTATTTTGAGGAAACTAAAGAAGCTTTATGTGACGGGGAGCGGCTTTTAATGGATTAACATCAAGTTGTCGCTTTGCCATTATAATTATTAGCATGTCAGAATGAGGTCTGTATTGACGATAGGTGAGCAGTCAACCACTTACTGGATCATGATTTATGGATGGCTGGAAACAAGGCTGAGGCGGAGAATGCTTACGCAGTGTCCATTTAATTGTCAGAAAGCGTAATTATCCATAATTCAACTTTGTCAAAAAGCCTTGAATTTCGACGCGTGTCAAAAATTATATCCAGAAAATATCTATTTTTGTTGAGATTCGAAAAATTGGAGTTTTAATGAAATCCTTAATGGCGCATTCAATGCAACGTTTAAGATTGATTTCACATTCTGATTCATTGGCTTAACTTTAAGCAAAAAAGACGCATTTGAAATCATATTGATTAAAAATTCAAGCCCAACCCGCTGTCAGCTCCCCCAGTTAAGTCTTAAAAAAATTTCCTTTCCATTGAATTCTAAAAACCAATTACGCTTCACCTTTCCAATTAATTTCCCTTCAAGTGAGGCCATAGGGTGTTGAGTTCATAATTTCTTCAAGGTAGATTGCATTAGGAAGCAATGCACTTCTGCTTCCAAATGAAAAGGGGATGGGCGTGTTTTAAAAAAAAGAAACTAATTTAGCGTATCGTTGTTGTAAATGAGTTAATTCATTTTCATGCACGCGTAGTGCACCTCACCAAGGTCGTGAAATGCTTTCACTCCATTTGGAATTGGAGAAAGTCCAGAGTCCTTTTCAATTTTGCCAAGAGTGAAAGTAACCTGATTTATAATTTATAAATGTTCAATTTAATTTGAGGTTGATGCAATTCCCTTCCGCGTCTGTTCCGCTGCCCTCCTGCTTCTACCACCGAATATTTCCACGCAAAGGTTTATTCCAGGTATTTTGTTTTATACAGACATTAGAGGAAAGACAAAGAGCTGTCTACAGGGTCGTTTCTGGACTCCTCCTTGTGTTTGTTTTACTTCAAGTATCCCGGTTCCTTGGTGGTCCGACCTTAACTCCAAGGGAGAATGGACGTTCGTACAGCACAGCCATATGGAGGCAATGTGATAAAGAATCTCGTTGATTACAGTTGTTAATTCAAGACCAGATGATTATAGGTGTTGATTTTCAAAGGGCACACCTACCTTCTTCCCTGGAGATTTCTTCCAAAGCTCTCTATACGGGTAGCTCAAAAAGGCCAGGGTGAGCAGGATGAATCCTCGCTTCAGTCATTACTCTCTGCCTTTTCATAATCATCCTGACAGACAAGACAGGAATTAAAGACGCGCTTAACTTATTTAACTCCCTTAGCTTCGGATGTGGAAGTTCTTTATCATTTTTACGAGGAGAGTCATGGCTGTCCAAGAACGAAGTTTGGAAGGGCTCGTTCAGGTGTGTACTTGGCCACACACTGCTTCCTCCCTCCCTCTCCTGCCATTTCAATTTTCACCTATCAATAATTACTCATCAGATCCCATCTCGTCCAACCCCCTCCATGCAACTCAAGTACTTGGGAATTAATGAAGCCATGATTTAATAAATTGCAATGTCCCTCACCTCCTCCTGGAGGTCTAGGCACCGCCAACCACAAGGATTCCTCCTCAATTTGTATAATTTAACTAAACAAATTCCGACTCAGGACCTCCAGGACTCTGGTCGGAACAACGTCCACCTTCATTGAAAGTCACTTAAAAGTGATGGTCATGTAATAACCTAAGGAGTCTCATAAAATCCAAGGAGCAGTAATTTCCAGCTTAGGAGTCTCTGAGATGAATCGTTAATTACTTTGTTATGGAATGGGAAATCGAACAGGAGAGAACATCAAAAAATTTTATGTTCAGTGGAGCCACTCCTTGCTCCGATGAAGTAAAATGCAAATTAGATTATTTAGAATAAAGTCGGGTTTTGCGTGACTTGGGATGAAAATATGGATGGGTTTTTGCAAAACTGGAGTAGCACAATGCCTTTGTGTGTGTGTGTGTCATTAGACTAACTGTGGATGGCTTTAGTTAATAGGCTTGTCACACTGCTAGCTTATTGGTAAGTGTCAATGGCATGAATGAGGCGCTGGACCACGGTTGGGTTTTTCCCTCTTCAAAGGAACGAGTAAGAACGAGCGACCGTCGCTTTCTCCTCCTATGTCTCCTCCTCAAAAGGTACAAAAAATAAAATCCGAAATGACATTCTCGAAATGTCAATTAAATTGTATAATCTTCAACGTCCTTTCAACTTTAACAGGATTTTCTCATGCTCCTTGATGTTCATTTTCCCATTCATTTTTCCTTATTTTGAAACCATGCTTGTGATTTTTTGAAGAAGGCAACGACAACTTTTACTTCTTTTTTCAAGAGTTGACATGACACATCCGCTTGATCTCTATTGTGTAGACAACCTTTTGGATTTCTAGCAATTAGACACGCAATCTTCTGTCCTCAATGTCTAGAAATCAAGGTGTGTTTAGTCTCTCTTCCTTTTTCAAAAGACTAATGCACTGTTACAAACGGTTACCGGTGACGCTACCACTCCCTTTAAAATTTCCAGCAGAATTTCAAGACTCGTATAATCCAAAAAAAATCATCCTTTACTCCTTGTCTCTTCATTTTGGTTTATACAACTAATTTTGTGGGCGTGGAGAGCGTTGTTTGATTTTTTTTACAAGAAGAAGATAACATGTTAAATATGCCCTGGTGTGTATGTGGTTTGACAAATAACAAGAGAAATTACATTTCAAAAGGGAATGATCGCTCATGATGGACTTCATTGCGCCTTCATAAGCATCAGAACAATCGCGCGGTGGAAATATAATTCTCCATTGACAAGCACCACATGGGCTCTGGTAGGGGCCCTTGAATTAACTGTCACAACGGAACGATATTATAGAAATAAATGTCCCATGCGATGGATATAAAGGGACGCCATGCAGAACTTTACGTTTATACTACACTCATTGTTGCGCGTATGAGCAGAAGCTCTTTCCAAAGACACATTGTTCCCATCATCATCATCAGTTGGCCATTGTTGGTCACGTCTCATTGAAGATGGACCGCTCCCGGGGAAATTACTTTCTCCAGCATCTCTAGACTGGATAAAACGTTTCATGAATTTCATCTGCAATATGATTTTGTGATTGGCTGAGCTATTAAGCCTTCATCATGGCCGTGGAAGCAAAATGGCCTCTACATACGGCTAAACTTTTGGTGGGAAACTGCGCCGTGGAGTGAAATGATGGCGGTGGTTGAATAATAAATGATTTGTATGTTATATGGCCTTTAGTAGTGGAACTCTGCTGGTAAGAATATGATACTGGCTGGCGAAGGTGTGTCTGCCTGTAATAAAAGTTACGACAATGATGGTTGAAGGGAGTTTGTAAGCAGAGTGGAAGGAATAAGGGGTTGGTCCACTGTTTTGTTTTGAATTGTCACGACATGTTGCCTGCCCAAACTTTGTGTCAAACAATCCATGTGTGTGCGGATAAGATGATTGCCCGGCATAGGAGTAGAAATAAATAAATATTCGTTTGCTAACAATGCTCCTGTGGGGAATAAGTGAGAGTTAAATAGGCCCAAGAATAATGATGGGGCTGCTACTTTTCATAATGCTGCGGTGACATATCTGTGGCTACAATCAAGGGACTCCTCTCTAATTTGTTTTACATCACATCATCATGAGATGTGAAAGAATGGGCGCATTATATTTTTCGCAGAGAGGGAGATAATTTGCTACTTCCTCTCCTTTCGTCTAACAAAAGACCTGCTAGAATTCTATGCCTTTTTGCTTTCTGATACGAAGTTTCCGGTTGACGATTAACAGAAACAGCATTTCCAGCAAGTCCCTTTTCCCTTTACTCTCCGTTCCGTGTCTCTACTTGCTAATTATGAATGGAGTTTTTAAGAGCTCAAGGAACAATTTTCTTTTATGAGTTTTGGAATGACCACGGCGGAGAGAGGCAGTGGCCTTATCAAGATTATGTTTAACTTTTGCTCTCACCAGGCAATGGCCGTGGCAAGCGGTGGTGGTGGCCGTGGTCAGAAAATGGTTTCTCCACCATCATTATTTAATCAACAGCATTTCACCTTTGGTTATTTTTTTTTTGGCAAAGAACGTGTTTATGACACTCCCGCACAACAATGGGAAGCTTCAGACTTCAAACATAATAAAACTTTACGTCTGTTAGTTTTACGTCAATTCATACAACGAGCGTGTACTCGCGGATATAAGGACACACACTCTTCCTTTCATAATGTGTGCATAGTAGTGCTAACTTTTAATGAAAAACTAATACTAACACACCACCCGAATCAGGTTTCGTTTCGGATGGAAAGATCTCATTCTTCATCCCCGTGTCAAGAAAAAATTGGTTCTTGGAGGACGGGCGTGTATTCCTTCATACCAACCCCATTTTGGCAATGCCCTCGTTTAAGAGCATTGCCAAAATCGTTAAGTAATTGATGTAGATTATCTCCATTGTCTTTATCCTCCCTTGGTGATCCATTAGGCTGAAAGTGTAGTGTGTGGACCGATACAAAAGCCAAACTGACAAACGCTTGTCACTTTCCCCAAAGGACCCTTTTATTTATGGAACTTATTCAGGAGACTTTAATACTATTAAGTCCACTTAAGGGTATGAATGTCCCTTTTCCAGGGGAGACACAAGGAGTCACCGAATTGAGCTCTCCTGAATTTTAGATTGCATTTTGGTAACTGGACGAAGGATCCGGTCACTTTCAGTTGAATGACCACCAGGACGAATTGAATTGTAAACAAAGCGCCTACTTTTCGGGTGAAGATAACCTTTTCCTTTTGGAAAGTATTTTGAATCCATCCATCCGTATCCCATGATGTTTGGCAGATTTCCTGCCCCGTTTTTGTTCCCTCTGATGCCCGGTATCATCACCCATCCGCCTTTTCTTTTCAAACAAAAACGCAAAGAGCACAACAAAAAGCAAAAGTATTTCCTTCACTCCAACGTTAGACCTATCTCTTGGGCCAACAACGAAATTAATGGACAAGGGAAACATTGGAAATCGATAGTTTTCACGTTTTCCTCCCTGTGCCTGGGTGTAGTTGGTGAATTTCAAACTAAGTATATACGATGATGATATTCAACACACACAAGAGTGGATGATGATGCTCATGTTCTCCATGTGTCCAAGCCCTACCGATGTCACCACGCACCGTGTGCTTCAATTGATTGAAACAACTTTCTTCTACTGCAAAAGTCAACGATTAGTCAAAAGGTGAAAGCATGTGCATCGGTACAATATTCCACGTGGAATGATAAACGAAGCATAGGGATGAAAGACAACTTAGACTAACCAAAATGCACAGGAAGTAAAAGTCAACGGGGGTAATATGGAGAAAGGACAAAATGAATTATTGTACTTTCCCTTTAGTCAGGGAGAGGGTGGAAATGTTCAATTGAAAAGGATCCCGGGGACATTGGAAATAGGAAAGAGATATTTCCCGTGTAAGGCCATCAAGGGGACTTCCGTTATGACAGCTAGTACTAATTTCCCATCCACTAAAATCAGGGTTACATGGATGAGGGCCGAAGTCCCTATTCATAAAAAATGGACATAAATTCTGATGACGCTTTTGGTCGTCACCCTCTTGGCCTGAAGTGACTTCCTATTTATTTCGCTCCATTTTTATTATTATTCCAAACACAATGGAAATTTTGGGATACGCCGTCTCACACACTTTCCCCAAACATTTCCCTTTGATTCCACGTCCACATGGTGTAACTCAAGACTGCAATTCTCGTCTTCTGTAACGCCTACTACCAAATTCCCATTTCCCCGTACGGAAGTTGAACAGGAATTTGCTTGGAACTTGAAGCTTTGGTTTCGCAGTAGTAAATTGAGATTGCTTTATTTGAGCGCGTGTTACTCTGGTTTTATGGCCTGTTGGTATTAGGTGCATGTTGAAATTATAAGGGAAAAGGGCCTAGTGTGATTACCATAATGGATCGCAACTAATTAGAGCCGCGTGCCGAAATCACAGTGTGAGGCACACTAAAGAGAAAACGACCCGATTATATGGCTACCACCACTTGGTCGATGACAGTTCCCAATCTCCCGCTTTTCGGTCTCTTTTCACCGACTTTTATTCCTGGTTGAATCGAATGACTAAAAGACTCTTAGAAGGTCAGAGAGCAGCACTCAGCTCAGCGCGTGTCCGCCATCAATTCCTTACTTCCGGTTTTAACTCAACAGCAACTAAGCTCAATGCCTATTTTTTCTTGGGTTCTATTCTCATGGTAATGCTCCAGGGTGAGGGGGACTTTGGCTGAAGTGCTCTCCTCGTTTGTTCAACCGAGTCTCTCGCCACGGTTCCTTTCCCCGGTGTGACCTGTCAACATGTCATCGTCCTATTCGGTGAGTTATGCAGCCCACCACCACCACCACCAGCGTCACTTTGAGAACGCCATTACTCTAGCTCATGACTGAGGACTGTAAAGAATAGGGAATGAACCAGGGCTTCATGAAAAATTAGCGACGTCACTCTCCCTTGACTTTCTCCCTCTTTTCGAAACGTTCCTTCGGACTTGAGGGTGGGTTTGGAAAGGAAGAGAAGCGGGTGTTTTAAAAATACGGAGGACATGCTCAATATGTGGAACCACAATGGGATGAAATCAATCCTAATCTCCCTAACCCCACATTGTCATTGAATATAACAATGTAAATAGTCGTTGGAAGTAGCACAACAATGGGACCTAATGTAAGAAGAGTGGAATATGCATTTGCCCTACGACCCCACACTCGTCGTCAGCGTTTTGTTTGGGCCTACAGGGTAATCCCTCTGTGCGTCTTGTCACAACTCATTCAACGATGATCATAAAACCTATTATCTACTCACAACTTGTTTATTAAGACCGATTTCCAGTGTTTAAAGTCCCCATCATCATCCCGTCCGTCCCGAGAGAAGGATTCAAACGGAAAATTGTTTGAGCGACCTTTCCACAACTAATTTTACCACAAACAAAAGTATCAAATTACACTTCTAGAAAACGGAAAAGGACTCTCATATGCACACCTGAAATTGTGGACAACCACAAACATCTGAACGGAACCGATTTTTATAAAGTAGAGCAAATGCTTTTGAAAAAAAATGGAGCGGTGACACTCCTTCAAATGGAAACTAATCCCACTAAGTCCTCCTATATTTAGTAATCAAAATCATAGGTGCAAATGACTGACTAGATTTTGCATTGAGTGCGTGTCCGATCTCATAGGGTTTAAGAAAGTGCTTTGACTCTTTTGGCCTGTGATGATTTTTGAAATTGATGCTGTTCATTTTATTTCCTGCCGCCGTAAAAGCCTCCTTTGAATGGGATGAAAATTTAAGTTAAAGGATGCATTTGGCCGGAGACTGACGGGGGAGACAGGAAGTTCAATATTACTAAAAGGACGTCTCGACCAGACATGAAAGTGAAAGGAATCTTCACTTTTCGCGAGAAAAGCCTCACCCTTCTAGTAGAAACTTTCTCCGTCCAATGAAAGGCAAAACCCGAGCCCAAAGGGCGAGCGGAAATAAAAAATAAATTATCGGAACTGGCGTCGTCTAGAAAGGAAGGGAGCTCTCCTAATTCCGATTTTGTAAATTCGGCTCATGCCTTGAAATTCGACTGTTCCCATTTATTTCGTGTGGTGGTCTCCTAAGAAGAGATCCTTCTGGAGCCGGACTGACAGAACCACACGTCTTCCAACTCCCCAAGATTAATAATTGAGATCTTTTGCATTAACAAGGACCAATAATGGGACTAGGGCATGAAAGGAGGCAGGGCTATGAACTACTTAAAAATGGTATGTGGTCCATACAACGTCCCGTTTAATGTGCTATAGATGCTTTTTTATTTCAGTTTCAAAAAACAAAAACTATTTTAACTGGGAAACAGGGTGGTCCTTCACTTGACGTTTTCCTCAGCCGTTTTGAACTCCCCCGTGCCGAGTTTGGTTTTTCAAAATCCAAAAGATGAAGGGCTCTATTCTGCTCATAAGTCTCCCATCCGTGGCAGAGGGACTAATTATATTTTTATTTGAAGGAGAAAGTTTCTGTGTGTTTCAATTTCACTCATCATCGCTTGCGACGTGTTTCGTTCTAAGCTGATTTGACTCCATTTATTTTGTAACTGTGAAAACGTTAGAGGATAATGGGATTCACCTAATAAAGATGTGGTGGGTTGTGCTTAATTCCATAGAAATGGACTTTGTTCATGAGTTAATTAAGCACAGTTACCACCGCTGCTCCTGTTTGGCTTTCTCATTAAGGGAAACCACCCTTTGTTTATTCGGCTGTGAAAGCGCTCCATTCAATTAAGGAAAGTCGCCTGTGAAGGTTTCCGCAGAATATTCCGCACATATTCCGCCTTTGTTGAAATATGTCACGACAAAGAGTCGTGGTGGGACAATTAAAGTTTGTTCCCCTTGATTATTAAAGACAGAACTAGTTAAGGGAAGTAATCTAAGGCGGAATCAAGGCCCGCCTTGTTGTTAAAACTAAAATTTTAATCCCGCTTACCACCCGTGTATATTGCAAACGAGGTTCTTTTAAAATACGACCAACATGGAGCCATTTATTCTTACATACGCGCCAAAATTGCAAAAACGGACAGGGTTGTAACATTAGTTGATAAAGTGCGAGAGTGGAATTTAAAATTCTGAGAAATGATTGAGCTTATCAGTGTGTCCAAGCAGGATCAAATTGATCGAATCTTTATGAATTTTTAAATTTCAGTTAACTATCAATTTACGATTGGACTCTGTCCTCTGCTAATTAATTATTCCCATATCCATGATTGGGGCGGATGTCTGTTTTCTTCTGAGAAAATTAAAATGTGCAACTGCCTGGAAGGGAAAAAAAGCGCGCGCGACCTCCACTTGAAGCCCGCACTGCTGCCAGACGCTCTCATTTCTGGTGATAAATCAATGTTATCTACAAATCAATGCCTTATTTTGAATTACCTAACTTCATTTCCAAGTATAATCTTTACGTAGTTAAGTTAATTAATCAACCTCAGTTTTTATTGTCAAGGTCACACTTTCTCCGGAGATGTGGAAAAGCGGCAACACTTGACCCTTGAAATTCTTTGTCGCTCCAATTTCTCTTTCCTTTCGGAAATTCATTTCTTTCGCTCTTCAAAGAAGGTTGTGCCTTTGATTCCTCTCGTTTTCCGTAACTTTTTTATCTTTAATTAATTAATTTTAGTACTAATTGGGTGTGATAATCTGTTCTTTTCAGTGAGGTGATACATTTGGAAGTCAAGAGGATGTCTGGAGAGGATACCTTTGTCCGCCTTGTGCTCTTGGTGGGATGCCTTATCTGGGCCTGCTCAAAAGTCACTAGCCTCACAGAAGAGGAGTGGCTACGTCGCCTTCCCGAGACGTTTACTCCATGCTGCAAAACGGCCTATAACGATGGACACCGGGATGCCAACGAGTTCGCGAAGCTTCGTTGCCAGGAGTGGAATCGCTATTTCATTTACCACCTCCATAGTAAGTTTACCTCAATCCATGACCTTGGGTGTGTTTGGCTAACTTTCAGATTTTGTTTTTGTAGCTCCGAACGTTAGCGCTGAGATCAAGATGCGACACCGTGTCCACATGGAGTATATCCGCCTCGAAGCGAGCCTCTTCAAGACCTGCTGTGACCTTTCGATTGGTGAGCCAAACGGAGAACCTTGTATTCCCGACTTTTACAAGGATGATTTTACGTTTGAATACGGATGTGTCTGGCTTGATCGTGGGAACACACTCTGGGGAAAGTATGCACACACGGTCCAGCTTGCGTTCAAGGCTCTCCTTGCTGTTTCCATCGTGTTCGTCCCACTCATCATCCACCATGACATCACTCGTGAGCGTCTTCGTCGCCTCCGTGAAGGTGTAGATGTGGTTACTACTTCATAAGACACCCAACCTCAATCAATCAAAACAAAAACAAATAATGCCAAACATTACCACAAATGCAAATGAATTATGCGCAAAGTAGCTTGCTAAAAGTACTGCTGTACAATCTAAATGAAACCGTGAATAAAATTGATAAAACGATTGAATAATGAGCCTTCGAATGAGCCGACAGTTTTCAATTTCTTTTCTATTTTTTATATTAGAGTCTATATACTTTGCTATCTAGATTTGTCAATTGTCATTCCACCAGTAATGCGGTGACAGTAAGTAATCACTGTATACGAGCAGGCGGTTTGAGTCAATGCAAAGGCCCTCGTGATTACAAGGGAGATGAAACGAGGATCTTGAGGAGGATCTTGAAGGCCCTTAACGTCTTCGTTTTCCACCGGATGACAACCTCTTTAAATTCAGTGGAGACGACAATGGCTTGACATTTACTATCTCCAATGTCCCTGTTTACATTGTCTATTGTTATCACGGGACGGCAGGATCAGACGAAAAGACAAACGTCTACAAAGGAGGACGATGACAGAAAATTAAAGACCAGAAGACCAGTGTCTTCTAAATGAACTTTGTATTTAACTTGATTTCAATCAGGATATCAGAGGCATCGCAGCTATTCCAAACCTCCATGTCCCTTGTAAGTCAATCCCAAAGGGATGGAGACATTGAATTATACCAGGAATAAAATCCTCATTAAATGGACATCGGGCAATGATCCAATTTCAGGTTCTAAGTAAAAAACAATGCTTCGGAAGATAAGAATTTCGATACCCCAAATGCTCAGATCAGAAATAATTGCTCCTTGTTTCAAGTTCAACAGGGTTGTTTTAGATTCTTTTCCAAAACCTTTATCATTTGTCATCCATTCATGGAAGGAATTTCGGGCAATACCTTGAAAAAATAATTCCTAGACCTAGCGAGGACTATTACTTTATTTTTCTTAAACAACCTTAATCAATCCATAGTCACAAAATATGAAAGTTGTGCGAGGAAACTGTCATTGGAGAAAGGTCTTTTTACCCGGGTTGATGACAAAATGAGTATAATTTTCACTTTTGGAAATTCCACCTATTCCATCACCCTAGTTTTGGATGTCGTGACTATGTCTGGTGGTGGACGTTAGCCGTCCTTCATATTAATCAAGTCAAGCCCATTTGAGGTTATTTTGCAAAGGAAATCAATTTGGATTTTATGGAACCTAGCTGGAGAGTGGTGGAGTCGGACTACTTGGAACTAAGGTGTCTCAATCCTAGGTATCTTTCGGGCCGAAGGGAGTTGCATGACTGATTTCTACGACTTCATTTCTGCTCTTGACTTCATCTTGGGAATGAGGTGAACCTCACGGAAAGAATTAACATAATGGCAGACATAATTTCCTATTTTCCCGGGGCCCTGTCTGGACACACGGGAGCTCCGCGTGTGTGTCCCTCGGATTTCAATTAGGAGAAAGCTTTCTCCCTTTTCCGGCCAATCCATAAAATAATAAGAAACTCCTGGATTGAGTCATAATGGGGAAAAGACTGGAATTAAAACGAACCTGGGAAAAGATAGACAAAACTCAACCCACTCCCACCACCACCAGATTGAATTAAAACTTTGCCCTTCCGTCGTAGGAATGAATTTTGCCCAGGGAAGCCTGTAGAAATATCGTAGGGAGAGGTTAGACAAGAGGCCAAAAAAGAAACGACGAGCGAGTCAGGAATGAAGGCTGGGGTGGTGGGCAGGAGCGCGTAATTGAAATTAATCCTTTCCCAATGGAATCGGCAATGGCAGATGCAGCTAGGAATAGACATGCAGCCTTTGTTTACTAAACAAAACTTATCATTTCTTATTTTCCAAGATTTCACGAGAGTACAGGAGGCATGAGTGACACCTTGTCAATGCCCCTGCGCAAATAAAACACAAGAGGTGGAAAACTTGAAATATTTACACGAGACTTTTACATTAATGTAAAAATCAAAGATAAAATCGCAAGAGTGTAACTATGATGATTATTAGTCTTGTTGGACTCCGCCTAATTTGGCAGAATTTTTCTTTAAAACCAGTTCAATTTGCTCAACTTTGCATGTCCCGAAGGCGTAGACGAGGAGACTTGGCAAAATAAATCAAAACAAATTAACCATTCCTTCCCAGACTAAGCGAATGAGCCTGGCTTTGTTGTGACTTGAGGAATTGTCAATTTGCTTGTTAGCAAAGAGGCCTTAAGGATTCCTTCCAGCCTTTATCCCAAAGGATGTGCATGATCAATCGTTGGATCGAAGTCTATTATCATCTCCTCAGAACAAACACATTTGGTGGTCCTAAAAGAGCCTAAGCGCAGACTGTAATTGTTTCCGAATAAGTATTCTGCATGGCCATTCACGAGCTTCCTCTCGTCCTCGTTCTGGGTATTGAGGCGGTACGTAATTCAATGTCTTATTTGCTCCGTAAACTTTATGATTACGGTGTTATCATAATCATTAGAAGAGAGTTGGGGATAGGCTATATCTACATAATTACGGAGACAAAGGATCCACTCCGAAGACTCCCAGGTTTTATTGAATGTCTTGACAAGTATATTACCTCCTGTGCTTCAAGGAGCGTGTGACCACCTGGCTCTCTTTCAGAAGAACCAAGGTCCATAGCCAGGCCTTAATAGCGCCCCCAAACTCCGATCCAAGTCAGCTTCGGAACTAATGAAAACTCACGCCTCTTCATCAGGGACGACGGAGTCCATTATTCCGACTACTTCGTCGTCCCATGAGTAAACGCAGGAAGGAGGTCTAAATGCGCTAATAAAGTAGCAACTTCAAACCCACTTTGAATCAATGATGCGCCTCTACCTACCACCACCAAATACCTAATCCCATCATTACTATTTCAAAAGGAGAAATGCTACCCTACACACAACGACGCCGTTTAAATTCTAACTTTATGATCTCTGCATTTATTCCTGTTCAAACGGGGTGGTCTTTTCGACGCTGCAACTTGCATGCTCAAGCCAAGTGCCGTGCATTCAAAATTAATACTAACGACGCTCTCTCGTACTAAACAAAGACCAACTGGAATTGGCTTTTGTGAACGAAGAACAAGGCCCTTTATCGGACATGATGGTGATAACGATTGGGAAATCCGTTAATTTAATTTTTGCAAAATGTCGACACTATCGTGTTTCGAAGGCTGTCGTTCTAAACATGAATTTTTAATAAAGCGTATTTTTGGAGAAAGTGTGAGGTGGAATGAAATATTGGATTTCATGAGAACTTGTTATTTGAAATTCCAGTTTCTGCCAAGTCTAAAGGAAGGAAGTCAAGTTCCTTTTAAACCTGGGTTTCGAGTACTTGAAATTGAGGTAGCATGTGTGATATCGACGTGATCAATTAAGGGTTTAGGCATTAAATATAAATAATATGATTGCATGAAAGGTATTTAAGGAAATTACAGGTCACCTTATCTCCTGCACCCGAAGACTTCTCTTGAACAGAATGCAGTGCTTTTTAACATTTATTTTGTAAGCTAGTTCCCCCCAAAACTAAGGATTGCATGGCCAAAGTCACACGCGAGCTGATTCTTTTAGCATCTTGGCTAATGAAATCAACTTGTTTTTCTTCACGTAAACCACACACTTGAGGCGCATAAAGTTTGTGCGTCTTGCTATGCGTTGCAAATTCCCATGGACTGTTGTATGCATTCAGGGTTTATTACTTTCTTCGCAGGGTGCGTAGCACGGAAAAAGTACTTTCTCCGCCTTATTTTCCAAATGGACCTTTTCCTCAAGTGACCGCTACAATTTCATAGCCGTGATGAGGGAATGAACGTTTCAGTGCAGGAATATACGGCACTCTGCCATGTCATCGAAGAATTGACTCACACCCTTTATGCCAAATTAGGTGAATATTTCATGCCTTGCGTCACTACCTCCCATCAGAATTTTTAACTATGGGAAGGAACTCCTTCTAATTCATTTTCAATTAAAACAAGTTTCCGAATTTCCATCTCGTTGACGAACCCTCAGGAGTCTACTACTGTTGAAAATGCATGTGATCCTCCTGGCTATAGTCTCATTGCATTTTTACGACATTTCAATTAATCATCTTAAATTGCAGCAAGTGTCTTTATATACTCGCTTGATTCCTGCTTCTATATGACATTTATAAAATGATGAGCTGTCAAGCTATTTCAACTCAGAGTGTAGAAGATTCCTTACGCCCGTCTCCTTCATATTGATCGCACATGTCCATTTGCTTATGAATTATTTGAATTTGCCTTAATGAATTGATTGCTCACCCTCAGAGACAGTGAGTTTGATTGATTTGATTTATTGAACCGTTGCATACGAATTATTACAGGATTAGTTCCATGTCAAGGAGCACAGGGAGCTTCAAGGCAATCGAAAACTATGAAGCTGTTGGTGATAGTAATACAAGTTTTGGCACGTTAGCAACAAGTATTGCAGCCTCCTTTGGTGTGTTAATTCTAGGGCGATTTGGAGGTGTCGGAGAATCACCAATCTCTGAGTGACAGATTCTGATTGGATAAAGAGAGGCGGAGGATTGGGCACAGGTGTAGCCTGATTGGGGGAAGGGTTGAATTCTCCTGTTCAAATGTTAACGTAAACTTGTTAGTTTAATGGAACTGATGGATTTAAGGACTTTGCGTAATCGTGGACGTTGGATTTCCATGGGAGGAGGAAGGTGGTCGACCTTCACCTGTCAAGTCCCTGCGGTCTTTCTTTCTCACGGAAGATGAGGAAAGTAGATCGAAAACTTGTTCGGAAATGACATGAAAGGGAAACTCGGCGGCATCCATTTGTCTTGAAGACATGGACAATAAATTACACTGTGAGTCTCATGTCTAACCAAGTCTATGCGCAGGTCAATCATTCTGAAATTAAATGCTAACCAGAATCCTATGCGCTGCTCAAGTAACTGCTCCCGCCAGAGGGAACTTCACACACGGGCCATTTTTGCCTATTTTGAATTAGTTAACGTTTGTTTTAGGCTGATTTGGGAATATCCCACTGTGACTGGAGATTCCCTTTCTCGGCTATAAGCATTTTGAGGTCAGCTCTGTTTCTCTAAGTTTTATTTTCATTTCAATGCGTGTGACATTTTGAAAAGGTTGTCAGCACCTGGGGTCCTTCGTCCTTAAAAGGACGCCAGGGAAGCCCATTTCTCAGTTTCCTTAAAGTAGTGATCTTTTTAGTAATAATTATGTTCCATGTTGTTTCTAAACTATGATATCGGTTGACATGATTCATTCCAGGTGAAGGCAGGGGAAGTTTTTATTAAGGCCCTTGTATAAACTCCATAAATTCAATTTCCCCGCTCCCATTAAAGGCCACATAAGGAGGTTGAAACCCCCCGTCCATTTTGGACTCTAACCCATTGTTGTAGCCCTGCTCCATTGTCACAACCCTTGGCAGGCCAGTTATTAATGTCAAAATATTGAAGTTCACATTAGTATAATGCATCCAGACTCCTAAAGGCCACATAAGGAGGTTGAAACCCCCCGTCCATTTTGGACTCTAACCCATTGTTGTAGCCCTGCTCCATTGTCATAACCCTTGGCAGGCCAGTTATTAATGTCAAAATATTGAAGTACACATGAAGTATATAATGCATCCAGACTCCCACACAGTTACCACACCACCACATCCGTCCAGGACGACCAATCAAATCCCTGGATTTCCAAGTGACAATTAACCTCTGATTCCATGCTCTTTGAATAATATTCCACCAACTGTTCATCAGAGTGGTGTAAACATCTTTATTCCTCACACTGAAAACGGGAAGTTTGGAAATTACGGCTGAAGGATTGGATTTGGAACGGTGTGTTTTGGAAACCTTAATTCCAAAAGTACACAGAGGTTCTTATTCAACTCCCTCCCACACAGGATCTTGGAAATAATCAACCTCGTTTTTATTTCCTATTCAAATAGTAGTAAGGGAAGTTCCTTCGTGTTTAGATTCTGGATGCGTCAGTGTGCTTGATGCTGGATTTCACCGCAGAAAATCCTTTTGTGTTCTTCATTTTTCGACTCTTCCTGGAGGGATCAGAGGGTGAAAGCTTTTTGGTTTTCTTTTCCAAATTCTAATCTTGTTAAATAGTTTATTGACACAACAGTTTTCTCTCCTTGCGTATCTCCTTGCCTTGTTTTGACAGAACCAATTCAATCCCCTGCTGGAAGACCTTCCTGTCAAATTGTTATTCATCCCACGATCAACAAAAGAAGTTAAGATTTAACCCTTTGCTCCACAACAGAGTCATTCACCCTCAACATTTAATCCAGGATTCAACAAATAAAAGCTAATCAAGGACAACGCAGTGATAAGGAACCGCAGTCAAATGACGACGGGGGAATATCGGGAACTTAATTAGGACTCGGCATAATCTCATTTGCATTTTACAGTCTCCGGCAATGAAGTCATAAATCCAAGTGTGAAAAATTAACACCAACAACGCACTGCGGCTGCACGGAGACACACACGCGGTCACAGCAGATTGGAATTTCAGTCCCCTCCTAAAGCCAAAGTGTCTTACGACATAAATGAATTTAATCTACATGCTAATTTCTAATTAACACTCATTGCCAGGAGTGCCTCAGAAATGGGTTATTTCTAAAGGGACTTGGTTTAGTTGCAGGGCGTATTTGACACGCTCGGGTGATTTCAGAGATCCCCTGTTTATCTAATAGTAATTGAGTGGAGGCTTAAGGACCCTTAGCCTTCTTCAACATTCTGGATTCTTTAGGGTCAGAAGGGTCAGAAGATGATGACAAAGGGGTCCTTTTACTCCTTTCAATCTTCTTCGACGGAGTGATCTGACCCGTGCTGGAGGGGGTTGTAGAGGACATGGATCCGATAAGCATTAAACATCCCACAAGAGACAAGATCTTCAGTGATCGCTGCCAGTGGAGCCTCCAGGGTTAGGAATTCAATTGACAGATGTTGAAAGGCCCCATGGACAGACGAGAGAACGCCTACTCCTTCACAGATCAATTCAACAGTGCCATTTCCCAGATTCACAGGCTTGATGAAGTAACCCTTCAATCAAGGGGTCATCGCTTGTCAAACACTACTCAGCTACAGGCATTGACTCGCATATGGTGAAAATTGTTGCAAAGTTCAACGTCCAGAAAAGAAATAGACGAAGGGAAAGGTCTAATGGCCCCTAAAACATCCCAATATTAAAGTTAAGGTAAAATGTCTGTGACATTTTGCGACAAAGAGGATTTTGTTGATGTCATTTTGTAGGGTAAATAATCAAACTAATTGAGCATTGTAGTGGTTCATTGTAAGGAAGAATGGAGGCTGGTTTAAGTTCATTTTGAAGAAATGGGACGCACCTTTTGTAGTTCAATTTGAACTAAGGCTCAAGGGGGCACTTCGTCATGGATATCATCGACCTCCTCAACCTTTTAACAAGATTTCTTCAGTCGTCAATTCCCTTGGTCCTTTCTTATTCAGAGTCCCTGCTGCTTCTAAATTGAAATCTTTATCCTTAAATTGACAACGGGAACTAATGGACAGCCAGGTAGGACACATAACGTATACCCTGGAGGTATTTCCTCAGCATTCCATACTTTCAAAGCGACGTCTTTAATTGTTTATTAAAAATTCATACGAGTCAATTTTTATTTTAATAGAGACGCTGCGAAAACTTGGAAATAAAACCTTCAGGTTTGGATAATTTGAAAGAATTAAAGGGATTTAATAGCTTCCCGAAAGTTGTTTCCAAGTTATACGACCTGTAATTTCTGACCTTAACCTTTACTCGTGATGTGTCTATTCCAAGGTGAATTTCAGAAGACATTGACACCAAGCCATAAAACAAATGCCGCATCCCTTACATACGAAATGTCCAATATATTTCAATATCTATCGATCGATAGAATCAACTCAATAAATTAACTTGGACATCAAAATGTACACTAACATTGCGACATTGAGCTACTGCTAGGAAAATTTGCATTTATGTAAAAAATATTCCCTTTATTGGTTTTGCTCATAGGCATTGAATTGAATAAAAAATACACAAGTACAACATGTTGATTTTTTCGTGAATTTTATTGAGGTCATGAATCACACCTAATCTGAATAATGAAATGATTGATTGAATTACTCTGCCATATTCCCTGTTCCCATTATTTCTGCACTAGACAAGAAACTGAGGTTGACATGCGACTAAATGAAATATGGCACTTTAGCACCATACATTCCAAGTTATAACTAGGTAAATGTAAAAGAAAAATAAGAAATGGCCGTGTCCCTTGTCATCACTACTGCGGAGACTGTTTGCACAGGAATAAAACCTTACGTTGCACCCACGCCGACAATGAAGTGTGCTCATCTTGGACCTGACAAAGGACAAGCTTGTCTCCGCCACTTCCTCCCCGAGTGTCCCTTAGCGTTCTCCCAATTTGCAATAAATACTTGAAGAAGAGTTTAAGGTCAGCCACACGAAGGAGGACGAAGCGGGTTCTTTTGTCGCTGTCCCGATCCCATGCGGATGAACTGACAAGAATGACTAACTCCCTTTGTTGTCGCTGAAGTCTCAACAGTCTTAATTGTTCCGTATCTTGTCAATGAGGCTTAAAAGAAAGGAAAAGCTCATTACCGCAAGGGAGTAATAAAACCCAAGTGAGGCCGGCAGAGCCTTCATAATTTATTAGTAGGACTCTGTCAAGAGGACTTAAGGAGGACGCGGTGACAAGTGAAGCGGAGACAACAGAGGGCTCCATAGGAGGATCCATTACCCGCCTCCTTTTCAATTATGGCCAAGGCATATGACAGTTAACTTATGGTCACAAGACACAAGCTTCTCCTGCTGGAACAAGGCACAACCGGTTTATTTACACTCCTCATGTTTACCACTGGAAATAAAGTTAACAGTAAGAATTAATTGTGGGACATGGGACG
This sequence comes from Pseudachorutes palmiensis, assembly GCA_009869845.1. Taxonomy (NCBI): domain Eukaryota; kingdom Metazoa; phylum Arthropoda; class Collembola; order Poduromorpha; family Neanuridae; genus Pseudachorutes; species Pseudachorutes palmiensis. The sequence goes on along the minus strand of VNWY01000006.1, from coordinate 41,697 downwards.
CGGAGGAGCGGAGATGACCAGGATAAGCTCCTTCTGATCTTCCCTTCAATATAATTTACGTCTCCCAATTATATCTTGTTTGCTTGAAGATGTTCAGGGAGAGGGGGTTAATCAGTGTCCAAAAGTTGGAGATCCGGGCAGAGATATGATACCACAAGTAGAGCCCGGAAATACAGTGACATGACATGGTCAACAATGGCGTAGATACATTTTCATTTAAAAAAAAACTTGTCAAAGATTACCAGTAGCTGGATCAACTCTGATCCTTTTATATTATGAGCATTCATGACCTAAAAAGGGGTTTTGATTAGCTGCTTCTAGAGTCTTTAGCTTACGCCGTTGGACACCCGTTGGAATTGAATTCGGTTCCTTCAGAGGAGTTTATTCATTGTGATGCTTTTTGAATGTCCAGGAGATGGACAAAGGGTGAGGTCAAGTGTAAAGTGATTTCGAGGAAGCGTCGTCATCCTCGCGTAATGGCGGCGGGAGAGTGACATTGTCCCCTGTTCTTCCATCCCATTGGTTCCTGGGCTGTCGTGACAAGGGGAGCAGACAACAGTCAGGTGAGTAACGAGGATGTTCCTCAAAGGGCACCGACACTCCTACCCCCCGCAGGAATTTTATAATTATGTGTAACGAAAGAATGGACACAACAGTATTATTATTCATAAGAAAGGGGTAGTTCCAGCGCATCCGAAAGGTGAAAAAGGCTTAGGAATTATTACGCAAAAAGGGAAGGCGCAATGGCGACGACGGCGACGCTTCTCTATCTCACCTGCTCTCGTCTTCCCAACATTGTAAAAGTAATAATATCTCACTCTCTATAAATTCACAGGACAGAAATACCCTAAGCTCATCCAACCATCGTCTGTCGGCAGTTCAAAATCTTCTTTTCCTAAATACGTTTTCATAAAAGAGACTGGAATTGAGACCTCAAGATAAAATGAATGACATGGGAATAAGGCTTTTGGAGAATGCAGATATGCTACCAATATTAGATGTATTTTTCAACCCAATCCCACCGCAGTTTTTGATATAGATTTAGGCGGACATTTGTCTTTGGTTGTCACTCCGACTGCTTCGTAGCTAGGTATTATAGTCTCAGGTGTAATTTATTAGCGTCGAGAAATGTCTCCTAGACGTCAAAGCCCCGTTGGCGTGAGGCGCGTGTGAGCCATTGATTTTCCTATAAGTTTCTTTCTGGTGAGTATAATTCCACTAGGAAAAGACTACTGCTTTGGCTTCCTCTGTCACTGCTGTGTCGTTCTTCTGATGTCACTTGGTGGGGACATTGGGAAATGCCGAGGGTAAGAGCGAGTGACACATTTCGTGATAAAGGTGACCACAAACGTGACCAGGAGAGAGAAGGAATAAGATGGTTTCATTCTGCCGTGCTCCCACATTGCCGCCTCCTGGGTCCATGTCAGTGGCCGGATTGACAAGACGTATTGGACAGACCGTGACAGAGGAATACCGCCTACTTCAATAATACATGATTGCATTCTGGGTCTTTGGGAAAGCGGGATGAATTAGTGGCAGTTGTAATCCAGATAATTATTGACTTCTGGACGACACACAACAATGAGAGACAGGGAAATTGGGGTTGGAAGAAGCGCCGCACGACGACGGGGAAAAGTGCTTTGAAGGAATCACCGTGGAGAACACGGAGAAACCAATAATATGGAAATTGCCAGGATTGACCAGGACACGATAGGACGAAAAAAAATCCTAATTCGGATCAGGACCCATTGTCCTCTGCTGGGAGCAGTGACACATGAAAGGACCCCCTTTGTCCAAAATCCTCCGGAAACCACAACAAATTACATTCCAAACCCCGAATTTTTTCATTCACCACGAGAAACATTCCACACGGGAGGACTGTGTCTTGTCTCCTCTGTTCCGGTGGCTCTTCCCCCATTTCCCATTTATTCCAGGGAATCATGGAAGCACACGCAACAACTCGGAGGAGACAGTTTTCGGATATTATTATGTTAACTAGAGTCGTGTGTGACTCAAAGCTCATTCGCTAACTGCCTCATTCTCCCATGACGTGAAGAAAGTACTCGCTTCCGGGAGAAAAAAATAGTCATCGTTACAAGGAAAAAATTCAAAATGTCAATTCCAATTTTGTGCTGGTGGATGAATTGCCACACCTCCTTGTTCGATTGCAAATTCTACGTGCGGTTTATAGCCAAACGTCAACAAGTTTTATTCCTTGATTATTGGAAAAGAGCCAAAGCTATGGGTTCCAGGTGGACATCCTTGATTCCAAAAGATCCGTTTGATTGCATGCTTCTGCGGTTTCCTCAAGTCCTTCCATGTTTCTTGGAAAAGGTTCCCGAGGGTAAACAAAGGCTATCCAAATGATGAATCAGCTAATGATCCTCCCGCAGTAATTAAGAACTGTCCATAAGACAAGGAGCTTCGATAATCAAGCTACTATTTTATTCGGGAAAATCCTGAAACTCGATGCCTCGGCCTGGAAAGGAACTGAAGCGCCATGGCACGGGGCATTTGGAATCCCCGCCTTTTGATAAGAGTAACGCTTTGTTTAATGAATATTGTTATCCTGCCTCCTCCTCCTTGTGGAAGATGATAAGTGGATTTTTAATAAATACTTGTGAAGTTGTGATAATTGCCACCACCAGGAAGAAGAATAGCTCGGGGATCCCACTTTGGATAATTGTTGCATGCCTCGTACCCTTTTACGCGGACTGTGTCAATAACGACCTTATCAGTTTATACAGACAGAATTAAACCATCAATTACTCTAGCCAGGGAAGCAGCTAACTAGATCCTAGTTAGCTCCGTAGTCTCCAGCAGCGGCAGGAGAAGGTGGGCTAAGATCCAACCCACCACTTAACCCACAAGAGCATCATCGCACACACAAGGAAATTGCTACTTTACAAAATGGAATAATGAACACACTAACCCATGTAATCCAGCTAAATGCAAAATTCAGGAGAAAAGCCTTTGTTATTTGAATGTGAAATGGACGACGCTGGACGTCACACCAGAATTCTAATTGGGAAGATTACAGGGAATTTGAGAGCTGAAGGTTGGGCCCTGTCTAAATTGTCAGGAGCTCTGGAATATTATTCCCTGTGGTCTGGAAAGTTGTTAAAGAAAAGCGATGGAGCTAATTCCAGGGTATAAAATTAAATGCCGGGTACCTTTTCTTTACTTTGAAATCAATTACACCCTAGATGATACACTTCACGGGTTGACCTGTTTCGACTTGCACTTTGAAAAGTGGGGCTAAAGCACTGTTCCACTTAAGCCTGAGGGACAGGAACACTTGATTTATCTTTGGAATGATAAATTGGAGCACTTTGGATCTTGTAACTTTGATAGATTTAGTGAATTGTCATTAGCATCGAACTTTGGAGGGAAAATGTCACCTCTTTGACTTGCGCCAAAATGCTCCATTTTTCGCTATGCAGAACTAAACCCTGGACGCTCAATTTACAAACAAGTTTCTACATAGTGTTTAAAAAGGATTTTTAAACGCTAGTCGCTCATTTGCAAGTATAAAATGTATAAACTTCTATGAATAAAAATGCGCCTTCCAGCCACACCTCTTTCCAGTTCATGGAGGTATTTTTCCACATCGATCAGAGGAACCATGACACTTTTCTCTGTCTAGGTCCCTTCAAAGTCAGTGTTACCAAGCTATTTTTTAGTTCCACATATGTGATAAAAACTAAATGCTTGAGACGGAGAAAGATTGGTGTTGGCCATTGTCATCGTGAAGGTTTGCCTGAGCCTTTTTGATGTCAGAAAGATGATGGATCGGACACAAATTTCGAATGTGAACTTTAGCTGCTCCAGTCACACGTTATGAAGCCTATGGAAGGAGAAATGAACAGAATTCCAGCGATTCCACACACCTTTCTCTTTTAAATGATGGAGAGACTTGTTCAAATCGAAGATCAACAGGCTCAAATGATTGATGAAGTGGAGGAGGGAGGGACTGCGTTTTATGAAGTCTCTATTTTCAACAACCACTTCATTATTGCTACAGGAAAAGAATTCATTCTCTTCGGTAAGGATTGGCTTCCGAATTGATGACAAAACGACATTTTCCTGAATTAAAAAATGGCTACCTGTGATTTTTCGGAAGATGTTTCTTTGATCATGCAAATGATTCTGGTTGTCTAATTTGCCAATGTCCTCCTGTGTAGCTGTAATTTAAGGGACATATTCATAATAAGCACCCTGTCGTGACATAAGAGACAGACAAGAAGGAAGGCGGTTCCTTTAAAAAAACAAGGAAATCAACATGGGGCATTTGCTCCCTGCAAAACAAGATCTCCATTTAATCCCTGTTTCGTCTTAAGAGCGCCTCATATCTTTCCGTTTCGTGCAAGAGGACGATCATGACGACGAAATCGTGGCGGTGGTGGTAATCTGAGACGATCATCGACATCCTTTCCTATTCGATGGACGACTGAGCACTCCTGGTATACTTTGATGCGCGTAATTTGAGGACATTATGATTAGGCTGTTGATGTTTGTTTGAGCTCAGTCCAGTGGAGCTTAATCCGAGGATGTCATGAACTTGGCCGCCACGGTGGTGGTGGTTAGATGAGCAAAACTGTAAAGGAAAGTATAATAATGATTTACATCGTGTCATGAGGATGATCTTAACATCTCATGGCAGCATCTCCGTGAAAGAGCCAACAACTAAATCTTCGGGCAAAAGAGATCCTTGCGTCCCTTCAAGTACCTCGGGCCAGATCGTTGAGGAGGTGAAATCGAAGCATGTAATTTCATTGGGCTCTGTTTACCTTTCCCTCCTGGATGGCCAACTCGTTAGTTAAAATTATAATCTATGTCGAGAAGTAAATGAGAGAGGAAGAGGGTTTCCTTCGGTGGTGGTCTTACGCCAAAGTCCACGCATGAAATCCTCACTGAAGGCCTGCTGCTGGACCGGACCGAAGGCCCCTGGGCTGGAGCCTTCTCGGTCCCTGTCTTCATTGGAAGGAGGTCCTTCAAGTCTCTCAGAGGGCGGAGATGAAAGAACCTTTGGGCAAATTGGGAAGGGGTGAGTGGGCATTGTCCCTGGTGGCAAAGGGCCCACCTTTCAGACCAAATGAAGAAAGATTAGCTAGACTTCTGTCTCAAGGCTCGGTGACCTGTCAGGCGCCTAAAACCAACAGAGCCCACTGGGGGGTGGCGGCAGGGGCCTTAACATTACTTTTCGAAATCCACCTTTCTCAATCAATCCTCGTTACATCATCGACTCATCGGCTGCAGATCCAATTGCAATTGTGGAAGGTGAAAGTCAGTCGGTCGTAATAAAGCGTCGCTCCTTTCACCACATATAATTTTAACTTTTGCGGAATGGAACAAATTAAATTTTCCGAGAAGGACGCCATAGCTGTCAGATGACCCACCGCACTCTGCGATGATATCTTAATCTAAACGCCTGGGAGAGGTTTCATGACTGGAATTTCAAGAATTCGGATCCTGAATTTCGATAAAAGAGAGAATTCGTAAGGTTGGCTGTGGAATAAGTTTTAATCAGTGATCACTTGCTCTCCTGTCTTTTGTTTCAACCTCAAAAGATCCTCCTCTTTGAGTTAAAAGTTGAAGGATTTAAGAACTTGGCGTCAAGAGGAGGTAATAAATAGTAGAAAGGGAATTTAACGACCCTTGTTGGACAAATCCGTCGACATTGTTTCAGGCCGAGTCAAAGAAAAGCCGAGGGTCCTTGTGTGTGTCCCTATCCAATGTCTCCAGCCCAGAAAACGTTTATCTCCGCCTCAGATCAAGAAATGATCATTTCCCAAGTGGTTCTGAGGCATGTATGGATCATGCTGGATTCTGACTCCCCCTGGTTCTGGATGGGCCCTTAATTGCAGAGATCAGAAAGAGTTGTTAGCAACAATGGGATTATGACGGGTGGGTCAGAAAGATGCCCATGACCCGCCGGCCGCCTGAAATAGTCATTACTTGCGAGTTGGCTTTTGTGCGTGGGAGAGCGTGGGGAATCCCTTAAAGGAACGTCGCAGCAGGAGGTGGATGACCATTATGCCAATTGCTTTCCTCCATCAAAGGAAATAAAAATAATAACAAAAGTTTCGGAATGGACATTCGGAGCGGGGTCATCCGTCCGCCTTTTTCGGTTACACTTCTTTAACTTTGGACAATGCCCAGTGTCTCGTTTCATCTCCCACCCATAACAATCGGGAAGTCGCGGCCAGCAGCTATTGAAACTGACCCGACTCTAATTCACAAAAGCCCTGTCCAGTTATCAAAGCCAAAAGGTTCCTCGTGCCAATAATCCAAATCACATCAATCACACTCAAAAGGATTTTGTTGGGGAAACAGAGCAAACGAAATTCCATCAAGTCTCGGACTACCTCTGATTATAGAAACCTATGCCTTGATTTAATCAAAATTTTGCACGAATTTATCAGCTAAATCAGCAGCATCGGCGGCGCGGGGCGAAGCAAGGCGGGCATCGACGGCCATAAATGCTTGGCTTGATGTAGAATTTTGTTTGATGGACCAATGGACTCCGAGTCCATTGCATTTCCAGTAGTCCCATTCGGTTCATGATATTGTGGCCCATGGAACCGCACATCACTTGATTTCCCAAAATGCGACGAAGTCGATAATCTTCTACTGCCAGCATCTCCTTGACTCCGCAAATGTAGCGGGGAGTTCTTCCATAATTCCGACAGAAGATGTGATTTCTTGCCCACCCGGACTTGCACCAATTGGTCGTGTCTCCTTTGTTGTTTAGAGCAACTCGAGGAACTGGAATCTTTGGCACACCCCGTGCCGCAGCGATGGCGTTTTGCTCGACAAAGTCTTTGAACGGGTAGTTGCAGCAGTGCGGTCCAATCTTGACACCAACACCTCCTTGGTCATCTTTGTTGCAATCGTCTTCTTTACCGTTTGTATTTGATGCAAAGTCGTAAGGGGCAATTCCTCGGATGGGTTGACAAGGACCGTGGTTGTGGTGTTGACCGTGAGTGTGGCAGTAGCGATGAGCATCACCCGGGCGAATCACTGGAAATTGGCATAACCCATAGTAAAATGAATGTCAAGGCCATCCGTAATTCTTACCAATTGGTCGAGCTGGGTTACAACTGCAGCGTCCACAACAGAGTTCCCGACACTTGACCTTTGCTTTAGGACTCAAGTAGTTGATGCTCGAGTCCAAGCAACATCCGACCAGCTTGACATCGGGACAAGGAAGGCAGCAGTCATTACTCGGAGGGCAACAGTCCATCTCAAACAGCAACAGTTGCTCAAAATTTAGAGTACAAAATGTCAACTCTCAAGCGTCATGAAAATTATGAGAAAGTGTTGAAAATTGAATTATTCTTATGAGTCCTGTGTCTCTGTTAGCAACCGCACTAGAATAGTGCTCATTGTAAGACATTTCCTTGTCACTGCAACCTTGTCACTGGTCACTTGGTCTTTCTTGAGGTCATGTAAGGTCACTTGCAAAAAGACGCCAAAGAACACGCCCTCTGTAGAGGAATTTCACAAAGTGAATTTTTCCTTGCTGCCGCCTGAGGATTCTTCTGTGGGATATACCCCTATAGCTGCCCACAGAAGAGGCCGGGTTTCTCGCGCTTATTCTGTCAATTTATTTTAGTTAATTTAGAGTAGGACAGTGAACAGTGTCAACTAGAACACGTTGACACTCGGAGGTCAATCGGTGACATGGCTGGAGACGGAGAATCCAAGAGGGGTCGCGGACGTGGCCGGGGCAAAGGTCGAGGTCGGGGTCGAAAGACTACCACTGTCACTCCTCGTCCTCGGAAGAGGAAAGTTATGGTAACTTGATTTACTGATTGATACCAAATGGCACTGTCATTGACATTAAATAATTCCATACCCTCATGATGATGGCTAATTTATTCTACTTTTAGATTATTGAAAGTGACGAGGACGAAGAGCAGATGATCGAAAGTAGCGAAGTTGTGGATAACATTGTCGAATTACCGCCCCCAAAATTGGGTAAATTAATCAAACAAAGCAGTTTTAGCAAATAATAATCTAAATACTTATTTTTTTCAGCGAGAAAAGATGCTAAAGCTGGTCAATCGGCGAAAGCGAATACATCAGCTAAAGCTGGTCCATCAAAGGCATTTGATCTACCCGGAATATCCAATGTTGACAGGGATCCGAAAGATATGGAGTCTGAAAGTAAGAATTACATTAAAGGAGTTGTGTGTGTTTTAATTTGTAATTTCTTTATCAGGTGAAAAGCGGATGAAGCGCATGATAGAGATTGAAAAGGCCATGACGCATGAGAGTAAGGGATCTTTGAAATTGTTGAATGTTCAATGTTGTAACTTTTCTTTCGTTTCAGTTGATTCAATTGTGAAAGGAAAACTTCATCGGCCGTTTATGGACTCCTTCCTTACGCACTTGAGACAACCTCCAATTATGGAAAAGTTTCAATGGGATTTTGAGCGTAAGAAGAACGGGGAAGCAATTAATACTCCAAACATTCACATGTGCGATGAATGTAAAGCTCCTATAGTCACTTACGGAAGAATGGCAATATTCTAATACATATACAAATCACAAATGAATCTGGAAGTGGGATTTAATCAATGTATTTAATTGCAGATGCTGTGCAAGCACATTCTCTGCCTTACGTGTGCTGACAAACAAGGGAATTATTGCCCACGATGTAACGAGACTATAGAAAAAGTTGAAATTGCAAAACTCGGAACTATTTTTATGTGTTATCATGAAGGTGGGTCCGCCAATCATGTTCTGGTAGCATTTACTTAACAATTTGATTTCCTCCAGGTAATCATTACGGATATGAAGGCTGCAGGAGGACATATCTGTCCATGAGAGATCTACAGGCCCACGTGGATCATCGGCATAATCGTCCTCCTCCCCCTCCCCCTCCGCCGTTACAAGAACGATCCCGATATGACTCGAACAAAGTAATTGAACTAGAGATCTTCTTCTGTTCATGGCACTGACACAGGTTTTCAAACAAACAGGGACACAAGCAGCAACAGAGGGACCGTAAGTCACGGCCGTACGATCACCATTAGGCATAGGGAGAGACTGCTTCCTATGTCTAAACTACAAGCTGTACTAAATGAACAGTTGGGATTGCTGAGGTTCGTGGACCCGGATAACAAGAACAAGAAAAGAAGAGACGGGAGTTGATTGGGAATTGGAAAAGAACGATAAAGAATTAGCATCGACCAAATCTTTACCGAAAGCTAATATTAACAGTAATCAAAGTCGTTAGGCATGGTTGCATGAAATAAGTTCCAGGGACATAATTTATTTAGCGTAGGTTTCATTTTCAAAAAATGTTTTCTCTAATTTCAGATTTTTAGATTTTATTTTTCGATGAACGCAAAAAAATATATAGTCTAAATTTTTCTTTAAATTGGGATTTATAACTCTATTTCAAGAATAGCTGTTACTTTATCGCGTGGATCAAGTTGTTCTTAAAAATTGCTGCGAAATGGGTATTTTTGGTCTCGATGATAGACGCATCAAGTTAAACTGTGAATCTGCCAGATCATCGGTTCCTCACATGTCTCCAGCATTTTTAGATTTTCACACGCATTGAGAATCTGAGGAATCAGCTTGTGCTGATACCTCCATTCCTGTCCATTCCGTTGATGTGACGCACTGCTCTTCTTCTTATTTAACTCCAACCGGCATTTCCTTTTTGGAGAAAGTGTATTAGCGGAAAGGGGTCAAATGCGTGATTAGTTCCGCATCAGGCTAGATGAGACTTGACCCTGGGGTCATGCGAGAGATGCGTGCACACACGCATGAGCTGCGTGAAGAATATGGTGAGGTCAATCTCGATTAGGAAGTGACGTGTTGACATCCTTGACCTCTGAGGATTCTAAAAGGGCCTTCACCAAATGTGCTTCTTTTGCTGGAATGGAAAAGCTTGAACTGCCATTGACACAATCTTCCTCCGCTGGACTTTGATGAATAATTTGGAAATTAATGTCTGCCAGGACTTTGGCTCCTGGAGACAATTCCAATTGTCTAGACCTCAACAACAAGGCCTTGGCAGGGATGAACTTGAGGAACAATGGGAGGTCAACGTGTGGCCAACGACGCTGTAAAGGTGGCTTTGTCGATTGTACTTCTGTCCAATTGGACTTTACAGAATTATGCAATCCCATGGTCTCATTTGCAACTGTCGAAAGTTAAAAGTCTATCTGACATTCAATCCCCTTTGAAAGCTAAGCAATTACAGACTGGAAGTGGAATCTACTAAAGCACTGGAAGGAGTCGTCAATTCCATCAGTCAATTGCCAACTCTGGTCGTCAACACTTCACTCTTTAATTTTAAAGTTAGCTTCATAATTTAGAATTTGAAAGCTTTGCTTTCACTTTCACAAAAAGGAAAAATGCTTTTCCGTAATTCTTTTTGTTCTTGGTTGCTGGTCCTGCTGGCTTCTTCTGCCTGGAGTGGTAAGTTCCTAATTAATCTCTGTTCCGAATGTAGGTTAATCAGAATAATTATATTACCCTAATATCCACATATTCTTAATTACACTCTGGACTCTCAAACACGAAAGAGCCTTGATTCCCGTATGCCAGCCTTTCTCTTTTCTAGCTTTGAGAAATCCAATACAAAAGAGAAAGCTCAGTCTGCAATCGTTCATGCAAATAAGCGACGTTTTCCCTCTGGGATTAATTAATACTCCGCACAAGGCAAATTTAGGTCCAATTAAATTAGTGTCTGAAGTGTTTAACCCAATTTAAGTAAATGCTCCCTTAATGTGGTGGTGGAATGAAATGGCTTTAAACTACTTAGCCAGAGTAGCTCATACAGCAGGCACTCTGGTTCCTAATGAATACCCATTCAGCTTAATTCCTTTTGTTTTTTCTAATTAGGATTCGTCCCTTGTGATCCCAAGAGCTATGGAGAAGGACGCTTCGTCTGTGTCTGTAATGAAACTTATTGTGATGAAATGGGACCAGTTACCCTCCAATCAAAAGGATCCATCCTCATATACTCCTCCAATCAAGAGGGACAGAGGCTTGTCGAGAGTACAATGGAGTTTGAAACAAGAAGGGTTAGAAGAAGTTTCCAAGTGGAAGCCATTGATGAACAAAGCACGAGTAAAAGCAGCCATTACTGAATGGTCATTTCATGTCTTCATTTATGATATTGTATCTTTAGCTGTTCCTGAAGCCAAGATTGTGGTCACGAGGAGAATGATGAAGCACAAGATATTGGGTTACGGCGGGGCATTCACAGACGCCGCTGGATTGAACATTGGCAATCTCCCTCCAGCAGCGCAGGAAAAACTTATTAGGTAACTTTATGTAAAAATTGCAAATGTTTGTGAGGCTTCTGCTGTAATTTGAAACGGGATCGGAAGGTCATGAGACTTGGGAGAAGGATGGAATTATTTACGTCCTTAGACGTAAGATTGAGAGACCCCGGGAGAGTATCGTAACAAGAGAAAGCGGGTTCTGAAGTTGATGACTGGATGAAACGGAGCCTTTGGAATCCTTTTTGTTTGGTGTTATTCCTTCCGAATGAAATTTATTCCCACGCCGTAGACATAAAGCGTCGCATTCACTAGGAATCGAGTCAATGGGAAATAATTTCTTCAGTTGGGATGAATTGATCTCATTTCTTTCCTAGCTCTTATTTTGGTCCAAATGGAATTGGCTACACTCTGGGTCGCATTCCCATGGCCGGCACGGACTTTTCCCCGAGGAACTACACATACGCTGACACTCCGGGAGACTTGGATTTGTCCCTCTTCAGACTCCAGCCAGAAGACTATCTCTACAAAGTAAGTAACACGCCAAATATTATCAGTTGGAATCTCCATCAAATCCAATAGCAAGAGCATAAGGGGAAAGTACTTGTGCTTTCTCTTTTCCTCATTTGGCAGACACAAGTCAAAAGTTTCATTTCCACTTGGATAAACGGGATACATAATGAATGGATGTTTAGAGTCGTGTGACCTTGACAGAGTCATGGAGTTCATTCAAGTTCAAAAAAGCATTTTGTACAGTCTTTAGGGTATGGTGTAATTTATAAATCATAAACCTTCGAGAACTCATACATTTCTAATAAAGACGTAGTAGCTGCGACCCATTTCATGATGAATGGAAAGCTTTCATCCAGTTCACTTCTTATGGAAAATATTTTGAAATCTAATGATCACTGGTCTACTGATAATGACCTCTACTCGGCGCCGGCGGTTGGAAATAGCTGGTACGACGCACATTAGAATTATAAGTGGGTGTGGTCAATTAAAAGTCGCATGGAGCAATTAACAACTGAAATAGATTTGGCTAATGATTCTCATTACTGTCATGCAGATCCCTTATATCAAAATGGCTGCGTCAGTGAGTCCAAACAAAATCCGATTGTACGGGAGCCCATGGTCTGCTCCGCCATGGATGAAGACGAACAATGACTACATTGGAATGGGACTTTTGAAAAAAGAATTTTATCAATTATGGGCTGAATATTTTGTCAAGTAAGTCATAACTGGAGTCATCCCTAATAGCAATTATAAAGAGCTAAAATATTTACGTTTTAAGATTTTTGGAATCTTACAAAGCGGAGGGATTTCCTATTTGGGGTGTGACAACTCAAAACGAGCCATTCGACGGGCTAGTGCCATTTTTCCCATTCAACTGTATGGGATGGCACGCACATGAACAGCGTCGGTGGATCAAAGACAATTTGGGACCAACGCTCAGAAGCTCTGGATATTCTGACCTCAAAGTAATCATACTGGATGAGAACACTGCCGCTCTGCCGCAGTACCCGGAAGAGGTATGATTTCATTTGGGAAAACCCGCTTGAGCCACTGATTTTTTTCGTTCATCCTGTGGACTCATTACAGATTTTATCTGACCCTGAAGCTGCCCAGTATGTCTGGGGCATTGGAGTTCACTGGTATTCCACCGAAATGACAAAGTATGGCCCGTTCTTAGAGACCCACCAGATGTTCCCTGAAACTGCCATTCTTGGCACGGAAGCCTGTGCAGGTATAAACGAACGTTTACTTTCCCCATGCTTTCACTTTAGAAAAAGAAGCGGCATAAGTTGAAGCTTCAGCTTGAGAGATTAGCTTCTTTCCCACCTCTTCTCCCTTCCTTCCATTAATCTGAAGAGGAATGTCTGATGGAGTTGGTTTTGGTCGTTGATTTAACAGGCTTCAGTCCACAAGAAACGGCGGTGGAAACCCCTTGAAACAAATAAATAACAGGGGAGACTTTCTATACACCTTTCTCCGTTTATTTTCTTAATGCAACCCGGCTCAAATGAAATCTCTAGAATTCCTCTTTCTTATTTTTAAAACAAGGCTTTCGTTCAGGGGGAAGCTTTCACTTTGAGAATTTGAAATAAGTCCATTTACTTCTTCTTGTGTATTTTTCGTCCTGTAGGATTTCTTCCGTGGCAGAGAGAGAAAGTTATTATGGGCTCATGGGAACGCGGAGAGGACTACGCCGAGGATATTTTACAGGTACAAAAGTCCATTTGTTTAGCCCAAAGTTCATTATTGATAACTTTGAATGGAGGATTTATGGGAGCCAAGAGGCGATAAAATAGGCTGCATTTTTTGAATGAAAAGTGTCTTATTTCTCCTTTTTCTTCCAGGGTATTCGTAGTCACGTTGTTGGATGGACTGACTGGAATCTCGCCTTGAACACTGAAGGAGGTCCAAACTGGGCTAAGCTCGCTGCTGACTCTGCTATCATTGTCAATAAAACTTCTGGAGAGTTTTACAAGCAACCGATGTTCTACGCTTTAGCACATGTAGCCAAGTTCATCCTTCCGGACTCTGATGTAATCCAAATCCAAACGACCTTTTCCGGCTCCGAAAATCAGACGGAAGTTATTGCTGCTGGTGTCCAGAGGCCGGATGGTTCGATTGCTCTTGTATTGCTTAACAAGTACGTGCGATGACTCCAATCCTAATATTCCATTTTCCTCATCAATCATTTCTGGTGGAGGTTACAATCGCTATGGCTCATTTCTCAGAGAGAAAGTCCTATACCGTATAGCCCTTGATTTCATCAGACAGGACGAAAGGAACAAATAATTGGATCTGATGTAAATTAACGGTGGTGAAAGTTCAGAGAATGCAAGTATTACAAAGCATATTTAAATTCGAGTCTTCTCTTCTTGGCGTCGTCTAGCTTTAACAAAGAGTTCTTCACACAAAGTTCCTTTAGATAATATAATAAGTTTGGAGAGCAAAAGGAGACTTTTACCTATAAAAGTTTTCCTTTGCTTTATTCTTTGCTATAATGACTTTCTATATGTTACAGGAATGACGAGGATGTGAACATTGTTCTTTCCGATCTCGAGCGGGGAGACGCTAATTTTGTGCTGCCGAAGCGAACTATTCAAACCCTAGTTTACGTTTGATCTAACAAGGACGTAAGAAGAGGAAAGTCCTGTTTTATATCAAGAGCTACTCAAGCATACTTCAACGTTTTCCAATCTTGTTCAAGAATCCACCGAATATACTTTGTAATCCTTATTATTATCGCTAATAATAGTTGTAATTTTTACAGTCTTTTTAGATGAGCCAGAACAAAAGCCCTTAAGTTATTGTTAGTTCACCGTCCTATAGGTTAGAAACTGCCAGTAATAGTTTTATTAAATCAAGCGTTTCTGCCTTGTGTAAACAAAGTTTGAGTAGGGCATGAGGAAATGGAATTTGTTTGCCAAGCTCCCCTTTGGGTGTGAATTGTTTGAGAAATGGCTGAATTAAATTTCCCTGACAGAGCTAGTATAATTTAACCAATCTGTTCTTGCAGCATTTGTTGCTCCTTAGAAAGTGTTATAACGTGAGAGGATGAAGGTATTAAAATGAAAGCTCATTTTCCTTTTCGGAAATAATGAGCTCCTACTTTCTCCAGTTCGCGGATTTGTTACGTGTCTGTCTCCTTTCTTGGCGTTGTGTGTAGTAAATGCGCGACTTGCAAGACGTGAAAGTTAGCACACCATGAGAAAGTTGGGAATGTAATGAGCTCTCATCATCGCCCCATGTGCCCATTATCTCAAGCATGTTACCTTTAAAAATTACTATAATCCTACCAAACTTGGGCTGTGGAACATCCTTTATTTTCCTTTCTATAACTTCCTTGATTTCCATTAGAGCTCCTATTGACTGGCTTATGATGGGCTTAGACCCCAAATGAAATGTTCCCATTGGGAGAAGACGCGCCCATTAAAATGTTCAAGCTTCCCTCTGCAGCAGGAACCACGCCACCAGCATATAGAGCAATGGAAAGGGCACTCCAGCTGGAAAAGTGTAATTTGAATGCTTGCTCTGCTGAGATTGGAATCGAGACTCGAGTGGGCCATCACTCCTTGGGTCTTGCATTTGAATATCAATATGACAAGCAGTTAACCTTTGGAAAATGGATCCTTAAAGTCCATTATTGTTCAAGTCCTTGTGGTTCTGATTGCATCTGATTCTTGAGGGAAATGTCAAAAGTGAGGATCCTGCAGGATGCCTTACCCGCAGGAAGTTCTGCAGAGAACCCTGGCAAAGGAAATGGAAAAGGGCGCATCTCGACATGTGCAGTATCCTGTTAGGAATAGTAGTGCCAAGAAGTAGTGTGTGAGTGTGTATCCTTTGGTCCTGTGCTTCAGGGATATAAGCCAGAGAAGAGCCACCACCACCACTTTCACTAGGGAAAGAATTTCCTTTTGGGAAAATGGAAAAAATGTTTCCAGCAGCAGCGGCGACGAGGAGCCGAGAGGGAGAGGAAGCGCTTCCCTGGAAAAGGGCGCTATAGAAGGAGTGCTCTTGAGAAGGGAGAATCTGAAGTTGAGTTTCGACTTTCTCCCACCTTTCCCCTTGTGCTGCTGAGATAGTCTCCAACCTGCATTGGCCGTGAAGAGGCCAGTTCTACTTGTGGAATCCACTTGGAAGGATTTATCGATCAACCCCACTCCACTTACTGTCAATTAAATCAGCTCAACAACGAGGACAATTACAACACGCTCTACTTCACGCTCACGGCCTGGAAATATAAAGGATAATACACAAATTTAAATGCCATCAGAGGCTAGACCAGCCAGCCAGGGAGACGCATAAAGTTGGAGCAGAAGAAAGTTGTTGGGGAAAACCCCTCCATTAGTTTTCACATGTAGATTGACATCTTATTCCTTCTGCCGCAGTGTCTCTCTCCCGCACCTTGAGTCATTCGTGATGCATTCCAGCACATTCCTGTTATTACTACTCAGATTCTACTTGGTCCTTTCAACAACTCCGGGTAAGATTGCATGTTAAACTTAAACCATTGTCAATTTAGAGCTTTCTCTATGGTGTGTGTTTGTGGTGAAAGTCCGGACACTTAAAAGCTTTCACTTAGAGAATTAGAAAGGAGTAAAAGTTGTTGTGCCTGCTATTGCTTTTTATTCATCCACACGCTAAAAAAAACCGAGTGTGTGTTTTGGCTGCCAAAAGTAATCCGGGCAGGCGGAATAAGTTGATTCCAGATTACATTTCTGGCATTCTAAATTTGAAAGCTTTTCTCAATTCACTTATACGAGTAATGTTGTTTTCCTATTTTGGTGTTTGTTCCACAGACGTTCCAGGGTCGGAGCTCCTTGACAAGTTAATAGACATGAAGACCCGAGCCCTGAATTACCTCATGAGCCAACGGAAGGAAGACTTTAGTTGGGGACTTGACACTTCACGCGTCATTCTCTCACTCTCAACGGCAATAGATGATTGGCCTCAGACAAATGACGCCGAGGCCATGTTAATTGCTAAGCAGTTAGAAGTAGAACTCCTAGCAAAGTTATTAAGGTTAGAAATGAATTTTTGGGTTGATTACAAACAAAAAGGACGCATTATTAGAAGGATTGTGGAAAATGGCTTGAGTTTTTACACTTAGATGGCCTATTAGAATTATAAACTTGTAGCTAAACGTAAATTATTTTAGTTGGCTACATTTGCTGCAGAATCTCTTTACTCTGATATCAGGTACAGTGAAGAGCCGATTCCGCCTGCACGAGTGGGTTACTACGCTCTAGCTCTGAACAGCATCTGCAGAGACCCACGGGACTATTACGGACATAATTTAGTTGGTAATTGAATAAGAGCTTTTGATGTCAATGTGGGGATAATGGGATGTATATTTGGAACTCCAAAAGGGATACTGGAGAAGCACACTGATGACTTTGAATATCCGGGATATCCAGAGTCTTATGGTTTCAGTCTCGCGTCTTTAGTTTCATGTCTCGGCGGGAGTCATCTCCATAGGCGACAAATCCACCATCTCATCAAAATAGGCCGTGAAGACGAACCTCATTCCATTGGTAAAAGAAACAAAAGATAAACAACAGGAAGCCCATTAACACAGGGCGTCCATTACTTTGTCAATTTGTGACTAACAGAGACTCGGGCGATGGCGTTGCTGGCGTTGAAATGTATTTACGAACATAGGGGAATAGTGGGGATCCACAAATTCCTCCATGATGGCTACGAGTCACTCGGATTACAGCAGCGACTTGATGGATTCTTTGGTAATATCCATACAACAGCATTAATAATTCAGGTGAGATGAGCATTCTTCCGAGGTGAGGCTTTGGGGTCTTATGTAATATTGAAAAATACTTCCGCAGGGGTTGGCAGTTGACGACCAGTTTGGGAATTACTGGAACGATACAAGCGCAATCCTAGGATTGGGAGCGATGCAGAATCCTGATGGCTCCTTTGAAGATGGCGTCCTTGGGACTTCGGATGCTCTCCTGGCCATCTCTACTCTGCTCAATAAGTCTGGGATTCTAAGCTTGGGGAGACACAGGTGCTCATCATACGCATACAAATCCCTGGAAGAAATCCTTACAGGATTGGACGCGCCTCCAAGTTCCCAAAGAACAACAACGGCAGAAGTTGTCACTGTCACAGTCGTCACTGCAGCAGCAGAGGTAACAACGCAGAGGAGTACTGGCACGAGTGAATTTCTCAAGGGCCCAATCCCTTCAAAGTCCTCACCAACTCCAGCCTCGGTAGCATCCTCATCCGGAATCCCCGAATACATTGTGGTCACCGGAAGTGAAGTGTCCCCACCACCATTCCTGGCTGAAACCCAAACCCCAAGTCCGAATTCTCCTCCTCTGTCCTCACTTCAAGTCAAGTATTCACTCTGGATAGGCCCTGACCCTCCTACTGCCGAGAAGCATAACATCTCCATCACAGTTCCCCTGAACACCTCGTTTTTTCATTTAATGCAACGAGCAGCAGAAGTAAATCCAGCATTTGAGTGAGTTGACATCAAAGCTTTGCTCTGCGGTCGCTCTCTTCATGTAACATGACACGACTGTATTTTGATCCAGGTTTTCTTCTACTGTCTGGCCAAATGGTCACTACGTACATACGATTTCTGGTCATCGGGAACAACCCGTCGGGTACAACTACTGGCTACTTTATCGATTGCCAAGAGACCCGGACCCAATGGACCCACCACCAACGACATATGTCGCAGAGAAAGGTAAGCATCCATGCTCTTAACATTAGCATTACAAAAGTAGGTCATTTCAATACATATTCCATGTTGGATTTGATCAATTTCTACGCAGGAGTGGACGAACTGCTCGTGCAAGATGGAGACATATATTTATTTTGGTTCAAGAAAATATAAAAATCCCATTGCTGGAAGAAAAGTCGGATATCGTCATTCTATTGGAAATTAGAGAAAATGCCAGCAAAATAATTTACTAGCGACACGAATGGAATTTGATGGTTGAAAAGTTATAAAAAAGTTATAGCTTCTCTGTATAAAATAACCAAAGCTCCCAGATTCGGTTTGCGCGTGAGCACTACCGCTTCTGGTTTAATAATTCTCCATGTGTTTTCCAGCCCTACTGGATTAATATTTTTTGACTTCATGTTATGTCTCTGTATTGTTCGTTATTCATAGTCATTTATTCATTCTTAAATACTCCATCGTTAGAATGGAAGTTAGATCGGCATTCCTAATGGTCTAAATAATCAATTTTATCCAATAATTGAAGCCTTTTGCCTTAACTTATTAATTGCTATAAAAATACAAATGTGTTGGGTGCAAAATAACGGATGAGACTATCAATGGTACCTAAGAGGGAAGGACTGAATGAACAAGAGCACAAATCCCAAAGGTCAAAGGTTGCTAAGATGAGTTAAAATGCGGGAGCGTATGCTGCAAAGTACTAAAATTCATGTATGGCTTATCAGATAATTAATTACACTTTAATTACGCTGCTGCCGTGATGGTTATTAATATTAAAAACACGCTTCAAAATGAACAGGCAAAAGAACTTTAACTCTAAAGGTCTAATTGGACAAAGCAGTTGTGCAATTGCCTCTTCGTGTCAACTGAAATCCAATTAATTATAGAATTAAATCAGAAACAAACACCAGGAAAAAAGCTTTGCATTCTTTCAATCTCCGAATATCAGTGAAAGAAAATCAGGAATTTAAGGCTATTACTGGACATTAATACCGGGAAAAACTCGGATTTACCTCCCAAAGTAGTTTTGTTTAACAGATTTTGTTTTTCTGAAGCATTGTATAGGTCAAGGCTATCATGGTTTAATAAAAGCACCGAGAATTGCAAGCGGAGATATTAATTGGACTCTCAGCTTTCGTTCATTAATTATTGCTCAAGCATAATGGCGCATAGTGAAAAAAATTCAAAGGCTCTGTGGGCTTGAATGCGTAGAGAATGATCGATTTCTATCCATTGGATTTACTGGCCTGGAAACTAATAAATTAAGGATACGTGTTTTTTTTATAAAGAATTCACAGCCTTGACTGTGGCATTGAGGCCCTTAAGCAAGGAAATCCAAGTGTTTTTATAGATTTTTCCGGAAGCGTCTCCAGCAGAATGAAGTCTGGAAGCTTGGCTGAAAATCAAAAGTCTCTGGAGATCGTGAACGGCGAGTAACTTGTTTTCCAAAATTGTAGAGCAGAAATCCCCATCGGTTTCTAGCAAATGAATATATCTGCGGATTAGAATCTCGAAGCTTAAATCGGACTCTCCATGTTTAACGCTTTCCAAATATTTGCGAAGAATCAATTCAGTGAGGTAACCGCAGTTGTGGATTCCAAATGGTGCGAGGAGCGTAGGTTCAGGAATGACTGTGTTATTTTCCCCTTGTTCAAAGGCCCATCGCGTAACGTATGCAAACCGATCCAAGTCTCCATAGTTCTTTCCACTGCCGTGCCAAAGCCTCGAGTCAAAAACAATGGCGTCTCCGGCAGAGACAGGGATTGACTTTGTTTGACAACTGTTAGCAAACGGGTCGATGAAACTCGGATCCCAGAAATCCACAAGCGGCTGGATTTCCCATTTATGACTCCCTTGTAGAACCTGAAGAGGCGCTGACGACATGGTGACATCAGTCAAAGCAAGCCAAATTGAAAAATTGTAAGGGTCTTTGAAGCTATATGAAATGTCTTGATGAAACGGCACTGTGTCCTCTGAGAATTTTGATTTGCAGATGACAGTTGACTTCTTTTGTAGAATGTTCTTGTCAAATACCGAGATGATTTGGTTTTCGATTGAAGTATTGAATAAGCGGTAGGCTGCCATTGTGACTGGAGATGAAGAATCCCATCTTCCGGTACAACTCAAATATTCCAGCATCGACACATTCAGTTCCCCAGCGGATTTGGCTAATGTGGAAGTAATAACCTTGAGCGCCTGAACTGTGACTTCAGCCGGAATCATGTTTTTGATAACAAAGTACCCATCACGCTCAAAACTTTCAGCCATGTTCTAAAGGTACCTGAAGGAAATGAACCTGCTATTGTGACTTTGCAACCTTGTAATTTATAGAAATTGAAACTTACTTTTACTTGTGTGCTGTTCGTATTAATTAAACTGCATGGAATCCGTTTTGATTTCAGTTTGGTATGTCGGTTCAGATGTCGTGTTGGCTTCGGATATGGAAAAGTTCTAAAAGTTTCTGTCCACTTGGACATAGAATAAGAACACGCGAGTTCTATCAAAGTTATTCTTTGACCTTGTGACAACTAATCTTTCGTGATTACAGGGAATAACTTTAAGGAAAATCATTCTTTCAGGACATGGAATTGAATAGAAGGTGGAGAGGTGACTTTTTAAAGTCATTGAACTTGAAATTCAGCAGAGAATAAGCGACTTTTCCCACATGCGTGGCGTGACCGCGCTGGTAGCTAATCCTGCGCATGATTGGTTAAAGTTTTGTTGTTTTTTACCCTTGCCAAACAGTAAATGCTGCCGGAATTGTAATTTCCAATTAGAGGATCATCGATCCAAGTACTGGCAGTGACGCAGTGAAAAACAACAATGATTGAGACTCAAAAGTTAAATGGAAAAATAGGACAATTAGAAGGGTCTTGCCTGACTCATGTAATCTATCCTTTAGCCCTTCAAGTGTGTGTCTTGACTAGTCAAACTCCATTCACTATAATTGGGTGATTGGCTCAAAAGTATAAAAACTGAAGCATTAATTTTTTACTCTGAGTTTCCCACTTTGTAATGAATTAGGAATGACTTTGAAATATTTTCCTCTAAGCCGTGTTTTGTCACTGGAGTTAAAGATGTTTCATGATCTTAATTTTGCAAGAGAATGATGGAACTTGTGACAACACCAACACGACGATTACCTTTAATAATCTGAAGAGTGAAGGGGTTGACGTAAGAAAGGGGAAGATTTGTCAATTCGTAAGAGTCATCGCCTAAGCAAGAGCAGTGGGGTAGGGATCTGGATGATCTTTCGAGGGGATGAAAACGGCGTCACTTCTCTGTGGAAGTCTAAATTAAATGATCAGTCAAGCTAGTTTGCTGATTGATGCTGATCAAGCCTCCAACCACGTTGACATCAATCCTTTTGCTTTTCTTGCCAATTGTGACACAAAGTTCTGAAATAGTTTGAGCATGAAATCCATTTGCTAAGGTGTCGGTTCCTTCTTTGTGATGTGCAGTTTCCACTTCAAGGTTTTAATCCTAGAGCCAGAGTCACATCCGACTTTCCTAGAAATCTTACGCACCATTTCATGAGTCGTGTAGCTAGCTGCCACCGAGTGCGCCGAACTAATTGGCAATGTTTGTGAACTGGTCGACTCTGGAAAAAGTTACTTTAATCCTGCCTTTGACCCTGTTCCTTGTTTCTTCAACTCTGATTCACACCTTTGAAAGGAGGCATGTCGCACAATCAAGGCAAGCAAGTCAGGCGTCGGTCGCCAAGTACAAGTACTACGCAAACAAAAAAGGTTTGGAATTGGAACATTGGCGGGAGAAGGGATTTCTGCTCTGCGCACGCTGCCTACGATTCGGTTTTTAATAACCCTAATGCTTTCAATATTTTGTTAATTAGGAACTCAAGTGATTGAATTTGGACCAAACAACGGATGCCAAATTTTCAAAGGAGAGTAAGTAAAAGCTAATTTTTTTTCATATTAAGCAGAAGCGTGTAACCCAATTTTCTCCGCTTTCTCCACGGTGGTTTTTATTCCGAGTCTACTTTTTAAAATCTCTGTTCCAAATTCTAGAGACGCTGCCTGGTTGTTCCAAAGGTATTCAGATTCGGTGAAAGTTCTAAACTACATTAAATTCGGCCTAATGATTGGAAAGTGCCAACTGGATGCATTCCTAAATAGTAGAGCAACATATGCCACAGTGTCACAAAAATTAGACGAAGACAACAACAGACATAACAAAACAAGGCCAGGAATTCCCATCCAGCAGGACGCTAATCATGATTCCCTGTCAGCAAGCAGCAGTAATAAAAATGAAACCACGACTAACAATGAAGCGACAACGGAAGCGCCAACAATGCCGCTGATTTTCCCAGGCAAGCTTCCCTTCAAAAATCTTCAATGATTCGAATGATTCCCTGAGACGCGAAAAAGATTAATATCTGCGTCTATAGGAACAAAATGGTGCGGAGCGGGATCGACTGCAAGGCATGACGATGACCTCGGGATTTACGTTGAAACTGACAAATGTTGTAGGGATCATGACCTTTGCGAGGACAATATGGAAGGAAAGGAGTGCAAACACGGCCTTTGCAACGATTCAGAGTTTACACGGTAATGCATTTATCAAAGCTAATTATGCCAACCAAGGGACCATTATTTGTAAGATTCATTCACACATTACCTTTTGGAGGTTCAAAGTATGACATAATTTCATGGCCATTTCTAATTTTAACGCCTTCGCATCTCTTCCTGGAGCCAAAGCCAAGGTCACTGGTTGAGTAACAAGCTAATTATGAATTAATTATAATTTTGTACTAATAGGTCTCACTGTGAGTGCGATGAAAAATTCCGATCCTGCCTGCAGAGGTACAAAAACTTTACACACGCCTTGTTTTTTCTAATCAAAAAATTATAAACGCAAATTATAAAAATTTGCTCCAAGCGCAAGCGCCTAATCCATTTCAATTGGATTTCAGGGATAGGACGCTAAGCTCATTTGCGAGTTTTAAAGTAGCCAACTTATACTTTAACATCTTGAAGCCATTGTGCTTTGCCCGGAGGCCGCCTGTCAAGTGGTGTCGAAGGCATCGGATCACGTACGTATTTGCAAAATTCTTTGCTAATTCCAAGTTCATAAATTGCAATTGTTTGCGTTTAAGCCCTTAAGCTTAACTCTTAAATTCCTAAGACTAAATCCCTTCATACTGTCCATTGTTGCGGCCACAACTGTAGAAGATGACGCAAAAAGTTTGTAATATTCCGCGTTGTTGATGACATTAAAAAGATGGCGAGCAAAAGATTTGCTTTTATCTTTCCATCCTGTTTTTAATGGAAAACTAAAAACACAATTTCCCCTTCAATTCCAATTCGGTGATAATGAATGGCAAAGGTTGGCGCTTCTATCCTAAAATCCAATCGAAAAGTCATGATTCAATTGTGCTAATTAGTTTTCAGGAGGGCTAAAATGACCTCCCTTCCTCAAAATTAAATTCTAATGGATGAGACATTGACGTGAGTGCGAGTATTTAATTCCTTGGCAGTTTTGCTATAACGCATTATTATTGTAATTAATTCAAGTATATAATAAAACTTATGGGATATTTCGTCATCATGCTAAAGCGACATCATTCCTTTGGGGTTTCTTGTTCCTCCTTGCTTTTTAGTAAACAAACTTTGCCCACATAATAAATTAAACAATTTGCAAATAAGCTATCCCAAGTTCATTACTTTCAACCCCCCAAAGTGCGAAATTAGTCTAGCCCATTTACAATAAACAGGTTTCTCTTTGTTATTTATACAGGGGTGAATGCATAGACTTTGAATTCGAACCTGGATTTCGTTCGGAATGGCAATTCTTCCCTGCACAGCCATTCTTGTCTGAAACGGTGGAAAAACTCATCAATCCAGCACCGCCACCTTCCATAACGACACTTCCGTTCTTACGCCCGCCGCCACCTCCGGAACCGCCACTGCCACCACCACCTCAACCAGACCCAGAAGAAGAGGAAGACGAAGAAGGAGACGGAAGAAAGGATTCAGCCGATATCCGGGTGATGATAACTTGAACCAAGTTTTTCAGATAAAGTTACGCAGGAAATGAACTAACGCTAGTCCTGAGTAACGGAGGAATAAAAAGACAAATGCTAAAAGAACAGAAAATCTTAAAACAAGATTTGTATATTAAGTTTTAAAAACGAGGCTGCAAAGAATCACAAGTTCTATCACCTGCAGTGGCTGAGACCATGTAATGGGAATGTGAATTATAACGTAAGCGTCTTTTCTTTTTCTACTTTTCCACGTTTGCTACTTTTTCTTTTCAAGACGTCTTGCATGAAGCACATTTATCTGCCGCACGAGCTGAAGCTTCGACATTACTCTGTTCAGAGTACATGGGTTGGATGATAGCTGTAAATGAAAAGGCAAAAATTATAATTGTATTTTGGCAGCACTGTAATTTAATTACTCTTTGAATCCTTACAATGACTTCGTTGAGCTTGTGCGTGACTTCTGGAAATGTTTGCCTGAACATCATTCGCTAAGCTTATTTCAAATGCCAGAACTGTTATTCGCCTGAAAAATGTTTCCACATTTTCACCAGACTTTGAAGACAAAGGCCAGAATTCAGCTCCGAGTAAATTAGCCATTCTCTTTCCCATTTCATATATTTTTTCTCGATGATTTTCAACCTAGGGTCAAAGGGAGAATTAGACGTAATTTCAGTTGAGATGAGTAATAGTGTAAAATATATACCACAAGATCCATTTTTGTAGCAACCAGAAACTTCAAAGGCACTACAGCATTAGCTTGCACTGCATCATCCATCCACCGTTGACAAGTTGACAAAGTTTCCAAGTTACTAGCATCGAACACTGTGATTATAGCTACATAAAAATGAAATTCACAATTGTATACATGAATGTTGAGGCGGATGGATAGGCATCATGCCAAAACCTCACCATTTGATCCCCTGTAATACGAAGCTGCGATGCACTTGAACCGTTCTTGACCTGCTGTATCCCATCTGCAAAATCAAAATATTTCAATCAAAACTATTTCCCCATTTCTCGCCAATTTTACATTTGAAGGTTGAAAGGAACGTTCAGGATCCAGAATCTTTCCATTTCATAGTCAACTCCGATTGTAGGTTTGTAATTTAGTTGAAATATATCCCGACAGAATCTGTTGATGATTGAGGTTTTACCCACCCCCACATCGCCAACAAACACTGCCTTTGCTACTCGCACTGCCATCCTCTTGGATCGTAGCTTCACCGGTGATGATTCCGCAGAGGTAGAGTTTTCATCCGAAAGAGATCGAGCTGATGGAGTAAATTCATTCATTCCATATGGAGAGCTCCCGGAATCAAGGGCTTGAGGGAACTCCGTCACTTGACGACTCTTTATCCTCATCATTGAAAGGCCCTTCACTGGACACGACTGGATATTTGAGAGCAACCCACCGGCAGTAGTGACATGTAAGTCATGCCATTTTATTCCAAGCTTGAAGGCTTCTAGATTACTTCCGATTGACCGTTGTTAGTATAGTTCATCTAACAAAAGTGAATTTTTTATGAGCAGTGAGTGTTTGATGAAATATGACCTGGAATGTTGGAGTTTACCTGTGCCATGGAACAGAGGAAGTATGTTCAGATGAAGGTACCTTGGGATGTCCAATTGTCCAATTAATGGAATGTCAAATGACAACAAAACCCTTCAATCAATTATGTTCTTATTCCCGCCTTTTCTTGTCTTTATGATGCCCAGCTATGCTCTGAAATTCCTCATATCTGGGCAAGTGGAAAACAAGGGGTTTCTGAGGCCTCACTCTCTCCATACACAGTACAAGTTACACACATAGCCGCATCCTCCCAAACACTATTAACACAAAAGCACCAATAAAATTCAATAATTTATCATTTTGTAGCAAGTATGCTCACTCCTGTAATTTTTAGGGATTCAACAAAAGTAGAAAAAGCTAGTAATAGGATCATTTTGGAAATGGAGATGCCGTTCTAAATGTCTGTGGAGAGGTGGGATTCCACATCCGATTTTCACGAAGTCCACGGCAAGGTAACAGAGTGATGCGCCTATGCCTCTATTTAGCGACGTCTCCGGGAATAAAGTAAAAAAAAAGAATGTACAACAAGGCACGCCTTTGGCGTCTAAATAGTCAGCTTATCAATTTTAATTCATGTTGATCTCGAATAAAACTTTGCTTCATGCACCGATCAGCGATATATTTGGTTAAAAGGTTATGATTCAAAGTCCAATTTTTTAAAATAGATTTTTTGGAATCTCAAGGAATTCTCTAGACTACTCAGTTTGTAGCGTGACATATCAAAATCAAGGGTGCAATGTCAATTGATATGCCACTAACGTCCGAAACAGTTCCAAAATTTTTATTTTTGACAAAACTTCTGTAACATATGAAATCAGAAATAGTTTAAAGATTTGTAAATTATAAGAATCCATCAGCGTTTTCCCATTGTTAATAGGTAGTGCAAATTGGGTTTTAACGTTTTCAAGAATAATTTAAATTAATTAAACTACATAATAATTTAGTAGTTTCGCAGCAATTTTGGGTTTATTTTAATATTAAATTGAAAGTAACAAAAATTGAGGGTAACGGGATGTCCAGTTATTTATCAATTTACTTAATTTTTATGCGAACTGGGAGATGTGTTGAGTTGTTGGTGGCGCCAGACTCTGCGCTGCTCCTCGCCGCATTTCCTAGTGCAGTTTCCATCATCCATTTCACCAGAGTGGAGCACGCGAGTCTATCTTAATTGTTCCTTTTGTTTCCAACCATGGCTCCCAAGAAACAAGCCGGTAAGTCAATTAATCACATCAATTAATACAACTAGGTAGTCTTCTTTCTCTCGTCAAGAGGGTCAGGAACAGGGTTAAACCTGTGGGTCACAATGTACTTGTACAATCTGACTGAAACCGGTACTTTGTGTACCTGTCCATTTCGCAGATACGAATGACTAATTGACCTTTGTTAATTCATAGCTCCAAAGAAGGTGGAGAAGTCTCCAGCAAAGGAGGAGAAAAAGAAGAAGCCAGCATCTCCATCAAAGTCGGCCGAACCAGCGTCATCAGCACCCGCTGCCCCTAAATCTCCATCAGCTGCCAAGCCAATCAAACCGAAAGTCGCTCCAAGACTTCAGAGGAAGCTGGTACAGAAGAGGCTCCGGAATTTGGCCATGAAGAAAGCCCTCAAGGTTTCCAAGAAGGTAAATTTACAAAACAGACGTATAGCCATGCTTTTGCCATGCTAATTGAGTGATGATATTTTGTGGGAATCTCTATGAGACTATTGATTAAAATCAGAGGAATCTGTAATCTGACAGTTAGGCTTCGTTAAACGCCAGCGGCAGGAGTGTCCAGAATTTTAAATTGATGATTGATTGAATATTTTCAGGTAATCAAAGGTGCAGATGGAGACCGAAAGCGGACACGGAAGATCAGGACTTCAGTCCATTTCAAACGCCCGCGTACCTTCCGGCCACCACGGAACCCCAAGTACCCCAGGAAGTCGATTCCAACCAGAAACCGGTATGGCTCGAGCTTGACAAAAATGTATTTACCCAGAGGAATGTTACTGATGATTTTTTTCTATTTACCAGGATGGATGCTTACAGTATCATTCAATATCCTCTGACCACTGAAGCAGCGATGAAGAAGATTGAGGATAACAACACCCTCGTCTTTGTTGTACACCTCAAGGCTAACAAATATCACGTCAAGGCTGCAGTCAAGAAGCTGTATGAGGTTGATGTTGTCAAAGTTAACACCTTGGTACGACCCGATGGAAAGAAAAAGGCATATGTTCGCCTTGCTCCAGACTTCGATGCCCTTGACGTCGCCAATAAGATCGGCATTATCTAATCATTTGGAATTGCATAATTGTAATTTTTATGATTTGTTTAATGCTAATTTGTAAGCTCTGAGGGGGGGTTTTTAATTAAAATACTTCCTTCCAGGACTCACTCCACTTTAAACAATGTCGACTTTAAACATAGCTCATTCCCGATACTTGAAAAAGTATAACAATGATTCACTAGAGTGTATTTAGGAAGAGATGACTAAATTCTTAACTTTTTGTTTGGCTGTCCGTTTCCTAACAAACTTAAAGCACCACATCTTTTTGTGAGCCTAAAACCGTTAACAATTAATCTTAATGATGATGCAGTTTTGGAATTTTGTCACTTGTACAATGGCGAGACTCTTCTGGAGGAGCATTTTGTTCTTCCTTGTCGTCGAATGCCAACTCCCCCGTTGGGATTTCAGCCCGAATTTCCTCTTGCTCCGAGTCCAAGAGTGCAATGAGTGACGAAGAAGTTGGTGGAACAATTCCGTTTCGTTGGTCTTCAAACGAACGACAGTCGTGTGAGTAGGAGCATTCTTCCGAAGTCAATGGGCAACCGTTTGGATGATGGAAGTAAAAGAAGCAGTACTTTGTACGCAACTTATCTCCCTTTCCGGATGTCATCATCTTTGCTCGGTGACTTTTCTCAGGGAGACGAAGCCGGATGCAACCCTCTTCTAATTTGAACAGATGCCGATGTTGAGCCAGGACACCTTGCAACCCTTTGGGCTGATGCTTCAAATAGTCGTAAGCAGAGTCTGTTCCTTCTTCGTAAAATGAATTTGCTTTGTCGTCTTTGAGAAACTTCATTGCTTGTTTATAACTAATTTGGTTACACCCTGTGTACCATTTTGGACATCTGCCTCCTGGGGCGTGACTTACCAAACAGGCATCGCATTTTTCACAGTTTGTAGCAAGGATGAGTTTAAAGAGGCCATCGACAATCCAGTAGCGGAGGGTATGTTCGGCTTGTCGCTTCACGGCAATGTTCAGTGGAGTGTTAGGCTTCTGGTAGGATTCAAGATCGCTCATGAGATTGTTGTAGAAAAGCTCCGTTGGATCACTGTCGTGATTCAACTTCTTCTGTCTTCCGAGTATGGCTATTCTCTTAGTAGACGGAATTCGCAGCTTGTCAAGATCTGTCCCAAAACCTAGGCTCTCTGACATCAGAAGTAAGGCTTGGATATGACAGCCATAGACACTGAGATTGGAGCGGGTCCTAATATAGCGGTTACCAAAAATATCGAATGGGCAGCATGGAATGATGAGGAATCCTTTTGCATTGTTGCGTCGAGTCAGGAGTGGGATGAGAGGAGCCAGTTCATCAGGATGATTCCCAATTAATATAGTTTCAGAGTCCACGCCTTCGAGAATTGTATCGTATTCAACTGTACCTTCCTGTGAAAAGTATTTTGATCATTATATATACAGAGGTCAATTTAGTTTTGCTGTCGTACCTTTAGTATGGCACCTTCTGCCTCAAAATTGGTCCAAAGCTTCCTTCTACGGGAGTCAATACCATACCCTTCCCAGCCCATCTTCATCAACAGATAAGTCAGAAGACCGTTTCCACAACCCAGATCTACAAATTTTCGAGTAGATAAATCATCCTGGACCCCAGTCACAAGGCCTTCGACGTAGACAGCAATATTCAGTTCTTCTGGGATGTACTTATCGGGGTCAGTCTCACATTCCGCGTCCTCCCAAAACTGAAGCCAAATAAAAGCAAATCGGATATGGTTATTCAGAGTACTAATTCCATAAAACCCAAATATTTATTTGCCTGATGAAGTTTCTCCCAATATTGGTGCTTCATTCGCAAGTAAACTTCCAGGTATGACGCTCGGTCGGTAAAAGTTAATGAAGCGAGATGCCTTTCTCCGGTGTTTCGACTGTGCCACTGCTCCGGGGTCAAACTCTGTAGAATAAGACACAACCTTTCCTTATCCGGGTCCTTGTAGTACTCATCATCTGGTCTGATTCCAAAAATCCTGACTTCTATATTTTCAGACAACTTCTTCGATTTGAAGCAGAATTCAAATTGTGTTGAAGGAATTATATTGGTGATCGAGGATTCGAGGTATCGATACTTGGTCCGCGACGCCCGACCAATGGTAACCTTATGCTTGGAAAAATCTGAAATAAAGCAGTTGGAAAATAAAAATATAGAAACGATTGGATACTCTTAAAACAGTCTTACCCCAAACTTCCTTCATAGGGACAACATAGCGAACGGGAGTGTCGAGAACCCAAAGTCTTTCCAACTCCACGCATCTTATGGCCCCAGAAAGGAAGTACGATTGTATCGAGTACCAGTCTATTAGTCCATAGAAGAGTTGTACATACGACCCAAGATCGTATTCGCCAGATTTCAAATATCCCTTCTGATCACATAGCTTGATCCTGAAGCTTCCAATATATGAAGTGTACACTCCTTGCCAAACCACTTCGGGACGGGTGAGGATACAGTTGACAGCATAGTAGAAAGAGTAGATATCATTGTTATCCAGGTACAGCGTTTCAATCAAATGGACAACCGCATTGCCAGCACAAACGGAAGTGAAGGAATCATTTTCAAGAACTGGAACGGTCCTTGTCAGATTCGGATAAAAAGGATAAGTTTCTGAAGGGTAGTCAAGACGTGACACCGCCTGTTCTTGACAGTCCATCTATAAACAGAGGTCAAGTTGCGGTCACAAATTGGAGAAACGTAACAGCTGAGCATAAATAACAACTTACTTTATCATCTAACTCCTGTGACATTGTGATTTGTAGCTGCTGGTCACTCATGGAAGGTGTAGCGCTTCAATTGATGTGACGACAATGGATTGTAAGGTCTTGCCAACTGCCCAGTTACTTTCGATTGACTTTCGTTAATTAAAACAAAAACACTTCCCGACTAAGCTGGAATTTACGTTGAATGAGCCGGCGGTGTGAGGGAGGGGTGAAAAGCACATGGGGAAAGTGCCACTTGAAATAAAAAAAAAGCAAAGCAGTCTGGGGCAATTCTGCTCCAAAAATCATACACACCTGTATTTACTTTGACCTTTGACCTGTCACGTGTCTCTCTTATTCATGAATAAACTCTATTAAAGTACAGTAAATTCAAGAAAAAGAAGGCAACAATTCGGCCTACAAACTCTACATTGAAATTATTTTAATTAAGATTTTGCTTGATGTTTTTTCAAACAATTTTTAATTACATAATTTTTATTTGTAATCACCATTTCTGGTTTGTATTTTGCAGGAATGAATGGCAAAGAAGGTAATACAAAAATCTAAAGAAAGTTTCCAGCTGAATATCTTAAGCATAGATTATACATTAGAAAGGCAGTTGCTATCCATAAAAAAAATAATAGCAATATGTCTGGAGTCTGGGTCGGACGCCAAGAAACTGCCTGGGACTGCTGCAAGTACGTAACTTGTCACTGGCCTTCTGTGGTCGCAGGTCAGCTTAGTCAGTTGTCAGTATGGCGGTGACCGACATCTCTTCTAGCTTGGGGGCAGGTAGGCTTGTAACTCGCGCAAAGGCGCGCGGGGTTAAACACACAAAGAGTCCTGCGGCAGCCCATGCTTTCAGAATTCACAGACTTTCCTTGTGAGGCAGGCACCTGTGTGTAGTCAGTTTGTAGTGTGTAGATTAGATTCTTTAGTTTTTTTTAATTGGGCTAATTAATGGATCCATTAGGATTGTGTCATATCGTGACTGTCGGTACCTTGAACTTGAAGATCTACATCCGAGGAGAAGCCGCTCCACCTCCGCTTTACCTACGGAAGCAACTTGCCGAGCCAGAAGAGTGAGTTAACAATTTACAAATATATCAAGAGGTGTAGGTCATTTTATGGAGAATTCACATCATAAATCCATGTTGACCTCGACCGGAAGTGACATCGAACCAGCAGCACATAGTGGACAACGCACAACCGAATACCCCAAGGTTCAAGGTCCCAAGGATATCCTCGGAATCCCTTCTTCGGCTCTCGAGAACATGTAACCCATTGACAATCTACTTACATTATATTATATTCCATTAGACATATGGATACGACATGTTCATCAATTTATTGTCAAGGAATTGACCTTTGACCCTTTACTCTTTTTCCAGATTCACGTGGACATGACCCAGTCCATGGCTTCCCGCCATTGGATCGCGACTTATTTCACATTCCCCGTCACAGTCAAAACTCATCAAAGGTAAACAATCAAAAACGTCAATAAATGATATGAAGTTATGATTAATTATTCCTCTGTTTTTAGGTCAAAGGTCACTTTCAGCACCTGTACCTCTGTTGTGTGTGTCCTTTTGTATAATTCTTAACCTTAGCTGGGCA
The DNA here is from genome assembly GCA_009869845.1 of Pseudachorutes palmiensis. NCBI lineage: Eukaryota > Metazoa > Arthropoda > Collembola > Poduromorpha > Neanuridae > Pseudachorutes > Pseudachorutes palmiensis. The sequence continues at coordinate 9,070 of VNWY01000006.1, read as the reverse complement.
AATGCGTAACTGTATTTTAATAACTTTACACTAATCTCCCGTCCCCTTGTGTATTTAGTAGAGATGTCACAGAGTTTATAGAGTCCCTTGTAAAATGTATTTGGTACTTGTAATTACCTTGATTATCCCTTATCTACAATTGTGTTTAGAGCAATAGTAGTGATAATTTTTATTAATTCTATATTTCATGATAGGTATAGGGTAATTGAGTTTTGTTAATTTCCGTGTGCCTGTGCCTTTGTTGGGTGTGACCTGACCTTTAGTTATGTCTGTTTTGTGGTGGTATTTGGTGTTGTTTGTTGGGTAGAAAGCCCGGGGTTTTGCTCATGTTGGGCGGAGCTTGTGAGTCAAAATGGCCAGGAATTCCTAGGCTGTTCTCTTTGTAGTTTGAAAGAGTGTAGTGGGAGTTTAGTTTTCTCTTCTGTTAGTTCCAGGCAAGGAAGTCAACTGAATAAGTACGGAATTCCATCCAGCTATCAACTAAACACCTTCGAACATCAGTTGACCCAGTTGACCTACACTACGAACCAAAGAGTGAACTATCCACAACATCAGACTATGAGTGAGGACTTGGATTTTGTTGTCAAAATGGAAAACTCGGAAGGGGCTCTCCAGGCAGAAGTACCAAATGACCCCGGGTAAGTAAACACAAAATCATAAGGTCAAATGCCTCAGTGACCAAGTACATTAGCAGAACATACTCAAGAAAAACAAGGGCGCGCTAGGCATGTCAAATCATAGACGAAAACCCGGTCTCCTCAAATTGTAAACAGGCTCTAACGCAAGTCCCGTTTTGGCATTTTACAATTGTCGCTGGAGTATTTTACAAGCGCTGTTAGTGCCGCCGATTCACAATCGAGATTTTAATGACTCTCCTTTGTTTTGTAATTGTAGCAAAATGTTTATCGGTGGGCTCAGCTGGCAGACGAGTCCAGGTAAGGCCAATAACGATTTTGAACAAAATTCTGTATATTGTGAAAGTATCGATCGGAAGCTTGACCCTTTGGTTTATTTCACGTTTCAGAGAGTCTACGCGAGTATTTCAGTAAGTATGGGGAAATTGCTGAAGTAATGGTAATGAAGGATCCTACAACGAGAAGATCCAGGTAATTTATTTGTTCATTTATTAACTGGAAATCATATTTTTAAGGAAGCGAGGAATATGATGGTTGAAGAAACATATTCAAATGAAGGCTTGTTCCTTTATTTGTAAAAATAACGCCAAAAGGGTTTTTAGAAAGCGTTGAGGCATTATTATTATTATAGCAAGGGTACAAAGGACAAAATCCCCTTTAGTCTTTAGTTTCCTCAGAATATTCCAAATGTTCGTTGGAAGGCAGTTCGGAAATGAAATCACCTCCATCCCTTATATATGTTAACCTAGTAAACTGATCTGTATAAATGGACGTATGAGGAGAGGAGGGAGGAGGAATCGACAATAGTCTAATTGTAAATTCAGTTTTAGACTCGAGAGAATAATAATCATGTGGGTCATTATTCTAAAAATGCTTGGTGAAATTAGTCATGGTTTTAATAGCCCTATATGATTTTGAGTTTGGCATTTGGTGGGTCTGGTGCGCCTTCCACTTCAGCCTTTGTACATTTGTTCATAATATGCATGGGTTGGTTTCGGAATATGAAATCTGCTCTGCCGTCCGCCATGATGGTGCATACGCTTACATGAAAATTAGTATGATAATTGAGAAGTAGAGTAGCAGTTGTGTGTGGAGGATTTGAACGTATTTGCCTAGTGCTTGGACTCAAGTCGTCTGCTCCGTGAATAATGATAAGGTTAAAGGCAGATTAATAAAGGCTCTGAAACTTTTTGGTGGAGCTGAGATACATGTGGCTCTGTTGGCCAAAGACCCACCAGCATCCTCCTTCCAGCCCAGCCTATGAAATTATGCGGAGTCTTTGAGCTAGTTTTCATTCTCCATGACACTGATGCTTTTGGCGGAGAAGGTCGTCCTCATCCATTGAATGAAGTTGAATGATAGGTGAATAAGAAGCTAAGGTTAGGACATGATGGACATGATGGACTTACGAAGTAGCGTGTGATAAATGCGAGACAAATTATGGTCCTCTCCTACTTATTAATAATCTCCCGGAGCTATGTGGCAATCAGTTCGAGGGCCATCCTTAAGTGCTTATTTATATTTATCTTATGTTTCTGTATTTACTTCCATCCTCTCTGGCATGACCAGTGCTTCTCATTCAATTTAGACTCAGGCATGAGGGTTATTGGAATCATGGCTACACACGTTCGTCTCTGCATGTACATGCCTAGGAATCCTTAAAGACTAAAACTTACACTATGGGAGTGGTGATAAGAGAACATCGAATATGGGAATAACCTCCTGGTTTAACTCCGTTTTAAATGAATTGTTTTTGTCTTTTTACAGGGGATTTGGATTCGTCACTTTTTCGGATCCTGCCGGCGTGGATAAAGTGCTGGCGCAAGGAACTCATGAACTAGATGGGAAAAAGGTAATTATATCATCATCATCACAAGATGTAATAAAGGTCATTAGCCATAAAATATAAAAGGGAAGACCGACAATGATCAAAACCGCGCGCACTGCTTTATACGGACTCTTTTCCTTTTGTGCCAAACGGAACATGATAACTCCGGGTTATATGATGATATGTTTAAAAGGCAGTTCCTTCCTGGAGAGGAAAGTGGATTCGCCCATGCGAATTTTACGCCGTGGCGATCACCAGATTCAAAGCATCGCCTTTAACAAAAAAAAATTGCTTCCATCCACGAAAAAAAGTAGAAGAAGGAAGGCGCTGGCTGGAAGGTTCAAGTTTTATGCTAGTATTGCAATTCCTGTCAGTTTCTAATCGCTTTAGTTTGGCTCCAGGTTGGAATAACGTATGGCTCTTTATTTTGAAGTTTAGAGACTCATTGCATTGCTCCTGGTGAAGCCTTTAAATCCAAGCATTACGAGCAAATCCTTTGTTGAAAAAAAAATTGTTCCTGTTACACCGTTCTTCATAAGTGTAAGAGCCCCGCTGAAATTGATTTAACTTGAGATTGTTTATGAAAACTGAAATGGCGAGCAATAATTTATATGATAAAAGCCAGAAGTTGTGGATTATTATAGATATGATAGAGATGAAACGTCGCCAGTAAAAGGGTAAAAGAATAGAGAGTGATTACGCAAGAACATCAACTACGAAGTAGCTTCACATCTTAATATAATTTATAATTGGCGTCTTTGTTCGTATGTCGTGTCGTGTCGTCTTCCTGTTTTTCTCACTTCTTGATGTATAATCCTAAAGGAGTTTTATTATGACTAAATATATCATTTTTCTCATTTCCAGATTGATCCAAAGGTTGCATTCCCTAGAAGAGCACATCCCAAGGTAAGAGAGAAAGTTGCATTATCATCATTCTGGATTTGATTACTTAACATTTTATCATATCAAAAGCACAGAGTTAATACCAGCATGATGATGTATACGAAGTGAGTTTGTTTAGAGCTCTATCAATCTCTGCATTCTGTGTTCTTGGTTTATTTCGTGATTTCCAAAGTGATGCTGGGAACGAGTGAATCATGTCCGTCCCATGCCGGAGAGACTGTGTAGAAATTCCCAACAGGGTTTAATGAATTTAATTGTTTTTCATAAAGTCTAGCAATTGTCTATCATCTCCTATGATTTCCTTTTAGCATTTCGCTGCATTTGCCTAGTTGTACGAATTCCCTCATGTTTTGTTCATTTAAGAGCCGTTGGCTTGCAATTTAAGACACATGTCGACGCAGTGAGAAAAGTGTAATATTGCGTGACTCGGCTCATTTACATTTTATGCCTTCCTTTTTTCCATAGAGTTTTCAAACGGCCTTTCCCGACCCATGGATTTTTGAACAACGTATAGATTCAAGCCATTTGGGATTGACTCGTAGACGACTTGACTTACATTACATCCATACTTGGACATGCAGGAAGCAAATCTGAAAAAACTTATTTTCTCCATGTTATACTCTGCTCTCACTTACATTTGGTTTGGATAGGCTTCAGAGTCGTGGAAAGGTTACCATTGTTTAGTCGATCATCGACTTGGAAATGGAAACAAAATTGGATTTTTCTTTACTTTTATTATTACAGTGTATCTAGCTGTATATAGGCTATGAAGAAAAATCAAAGGAGAAAACACACAGAGTAGTTTGGTTCCTAGTCCCAAAATCTTTTTGCTTTCACTCCGGATTGTTTTGTGTATCGTAGCACATCTTTACATCTTCAAACATGACGAAGTGGTTTTTTAGCGTTCCCCTGCTCAAATCAAGTTTGACATTTTTGGTTCTATTTTTTTTAGATGGTGACTCGTACGAAGAAAATCTTTGTTGGGGGACTCTCTGCACCAACCACAATTGAAGACGTGCGGACGTACTTTGAGCAGTTTGGACCGGTAGGACAAGCCCGTCGAACTTATTACTTTTGAACCTCCGTGAAATTGTATCTTCCATAAAGATTTGCCACAAGGAAAGAAAGTGAAAAGGAGGAAGTGAAGCGACAGAGTTTTATTTTTCTGAAGTCAATATAATAGGGAGCGCAAGAGGACAAGGAGAAAAGCGTTCGATTTGTTTTTAGAGCGGAACAAATCATAATGGCTCGATGGCTGGGCTCTAGCACTCCTTCCTCCTGTCATGATTTGAAAGGCATAAAAGACAGTTTGTATTTTTTAAATCGTAAAACACGGCAGTCTTTCATGCCCTCATGCTCAAAACATCTCTTTCCGTTTTTTTGATTGAGAGAAAGTACCGTCATTTGTACCCTTGGATGCTGGAATAGTACTTTTCAACTTTTATTTTCATTTCCCTACACTCCTATCTCACCGCAGCCAATGTTTGTTGTGGTTTAGCTCCGCCAAATGTGACAATTGAATTTGAAATTCCCTTTAGGGTTTTAAGTTATGGGTGTTTTAATATATAAATATAAAATATACGTCAGTTACCTACTTGCAGATTGAGGACGCTATGCTTATGTTTGACAAACAAACCAACCGGCATCGAGGTAAGTTTTTAGTCTTTTTATGACAAAACCATTATCGCTACTTGCCTTTCTGTACTCCATGCACTCGCTTTTAGTTTAGTACTTGTGTGTGTTTTTTCAAAATAGTTTTTATGGGGCACTCTTCAACTCAACCGTATTTTTTTTACTGCTATCCTCATCACTACACTTGTGCTAAAGGTTATGCTCAGGAAACCGCGCTTTTGTTTTAACCGAATCCGACATTTGTTTTGTTTCGGGTTGGCGATTTCCTTGAAGCGAGAAGCATATAGAAGGCCTGTAAACACAATCTCTCATTCACACTCCCATTTCCTAGCTCATAAAACAATTTTCTTACAATTTTGTATATCTTACTCACATCTCGGATTTCGTGTATAGATTAGATTCACGACGGAGGCTGAATTACTTCTCTTGAAGTAGCAAATGACACTCTTCTCTTTCCTCCATTTGAACTATTTCATTCTTATTTTAAAGTCGGATTTTGATAGATTTGTGTATAGGAAGAGAAAGTACGCTGGAGAAAGTTGTGTACCTGTCAATGAGAAACTCGAGTTTGTTTGTTTGTGGCAGGATCATCTACTTTCTCATCAGGCAAAGAGACAAAAGGAATTGAAGGGAAAGCAGAAAGACACATATAAAGCTCTGTCGTTTAAGTCGATTGAGGAAAACAAGGGTTTAGTAGGAAATGTAATTATTTATGCTACTTTGATATATAATAATAACCTCATACGGGAAAGAGAAAGTCATCCAGGCATTTCTTCCTTTTGTGTGGCTGAGACACTCTTCCAATTAACTCGGCAGTGTCCCCCTGGAGAAAACTTAATTTCCACTCCGGTCTCCGCCCTATTTATTTCTCATTGACTTTTAAAATAGTATAGTATAACCACATGTGTGTGTGTGATTATGACTTGTAGGAAAGGTTTTATTGACGTCATATTAAGGAATATCAAATAAATAAATGGCACGACGATGGGCAGTGCTTGATGACGACGGAGGAGGACGAAGTCGGGTTTTGAAGCCATGTAGTTTTAGTCTTGCCCCAGTTTGACTTGAATCCCCACCATCATTCTCCCATTCATCAACATGCAAACCTTCCAAGTGGGAATGACGCACTGGGACAAGACTTTCCCTTCTGTACAAACCTCTTACGTATTTTTTTATACTTGTACTATAATTCTAGTAACGAGTCCAACTTGGATTTTTCCTATCCTCCTTCTTCCCTCGTGTGGTGAAGAGCACTTTAATTTTCATACGTCTATTATCGTCTATTACATCAACATCTTGGGAAATATGGGGCCGACAAGAGGGAGCCCCATATGGTTCCCAAATAAATTCTAGAGCTCGACAGTAATGTCTAATAATATTTTTTTTTCTATTATCGCGCAAAACCTCTGCTGGTTCGTTTGTCACTCGTCTTGTCTTCCACCTGATTCGCCAAAAACGTCTTGCACACATTGGTCTTAGTGGTGCTCGTGTGAAATGGCCCCGTTGCCATACATTGCCAGGAAGGACACGAGGCGTAGAAAGGATCCTCGTATTTTTAGAATTGGCCTCTGAAGCCACTGGGAGGGAAGATAGGATCTCTTCCAATGGCTTCATCCACACATCGGGGTGACTTCCTCCGCCTGCCTTCCTTCCAAAGGTACACGGTAATCATTCACCACTTTTCATTTAGTTTTTTCCAGTCCAGTTCCCACCAGTTTAACTCTATAGTCATATTATGAACACAGCACAACTGTAAGGTTTTCTCTGGCATATGAATCCTGGATGGGCTCTCAGGAAGTTGGCAGGGTTATGGGCCTTTTTGACATTTGTAATTTTGAACTCATGAGAGGGGGGAGGGGACTATGGGGTTTAGCAATTGTTTGTTTACCGAGGAAGAAACGTAGTCTGCTTCTGTGTATGTTATTGCGACGCACGGATGAGCTCCTCGGGTTTGTTGGTGGAATTTATGTCATGATCTGCCATGCTTACACCGCGCTCTGTGTGGGTCCGAAAAAGTTTTTTTTCTTCTAAGAGGTCCTTAAATGACCAGAGCACCACCAGCAGGACTTTCTTGGCCCGACAGCTTCTGTCTTGATCCATCCCGCTAATGACTCTGACCCGGTGAAAACCTGACTCTTACGCGATCTTACCTTTCACCCTCATAATTCAAGAGGGAGAAATGTTGCTCTTGCGGGGAGTAAAGTGCTGCAATAAAACTCCTCTTAAGAGCTTACATCAATTAGAAAAGTTTTTTTTTCTTGGGGTGGGGGGTATCCAGTTAATCATCTTTCAGCGTCACCAAAGGAGCCCCTCTGCCTTAATTTCGGGTTTTTGTGGTGGGACTTTTTTGGAATGATGAAGTGATTTACCTCTCCCGACTTTTTCTCTCTCCTGACGAAAGTTTTGTTTTCCTTTTATTCTAATTTTCATAAGTTTCTCGCTCAGTGCGGTGCCTTTTTTTTTTTTATTTATTTAGATTCTCCAATTTGGGTATTTATTGTTGTGGCTTTTCTACTCTAAGCATTACACAAGTACCAAGAAATGGGTTGGGCCAGGAGCCTATTTTATAAATTGTCGTCCTCCTCCAGAATTGTAGGAATTTCTTAATTGGTAGTTTTGAAAGAATGGAAGAAGTGTAGGTTCGGTGGCCTTTGGCATAATCTTAATAAGTCTTGAGCAGCAGAGGGAGAAAGAGAGCATAAAAATGAAAAATTTTAATTTTGGGCTTCAGGTTTTTTCTTTCTATTCTTTAGTTTTCTCTCCTACTAGTTCCAATATAATATGTTAGAGAAGGGAGTTTTGTAAGAGTATTTTTTATGCTTTCTCCTCTGCTAGAAGTCCTTTCTGTCTTTTTACTTTTCCAGCTCGCTCATTTTCCTAAGTCATGTGAAAGTTATAAAGGGCTCTCCTTCTTGGCTTTTGTAAGACTTTCTCCTATATATGCTTGAGAGACAACGTCTCCTTTCTTCTCTGAATGGATAGACGGCTCTAATGGAAAATTGGTAATGAGAATATATATGGAAAGGGGGGAAACTCCTCTAATTCTTAGAGAAAAGACTATGGTTTATTTCTTTATAGCAGAATTAAAAAAGAATCCGCTGGTAGTTCCTCCTCTCTTTGGAAATGGATGGGAGAGAATTGGGAAAATGGGATGAATGACGAGAGTTGAATTATGATACGATACTTTCCCTACTTTTCTGTTCAGGGTAGGAAGGGATAGTTGAGAATTGCAATGTGAAAGTGACTCGTAAATTTCAGATCCAGAAGAGAAAGAAAAGAAAAAGGAGAAAGGTATTTCAGTTCCAGACTGGAAAGGAGAAAAGAACTCAAATTCAGAGAGATCTCATTTTATAACGTTGAGGAGCTAACGGTATGCTAGGAATTGAAAACTTTTTGGAATTCCTTCCATTTCTTACACATAGGAGAAGCGGCTTAGAGTGTTTGTAAATCTAAGGAAACCATGTTCTGTCACTCTCGTCTTTGTGTGGGTGGGTGAGGTTAGAAGGAACGACAATGTATAAGGGAATGTCGGGTGTTGACATTGCTGTTTCATGCTAAATCTAAACAATTAATGTCTCTCCATAAATATAAAAACCATATAGTCCTCTTCTACTGTTTTACACACATGGTTAAAACCCTTGTCTTCTTTTTCATTTCTTATTCTTCCAAAGCAAGGGAAAAGTTTAGGGAATTTATTACGTGGCTAGCACATTAACATTTTATTTGAAACTGAATGACAAATAAATCCCATGGTTGGGATATTTGGAATTGACATTTAGATTCTTTAGAGAACTTTCTCCAGCCCTTTGCTCCTTCGAAGAAAAGCTGGGCCTCTGAGTTTACGACTCTTTTCTAACTAAAGTACGTCTCAGAAGTAGAGGAACAAACTTTGAGATTGTCCAGCATTTAGGCGCGCAGGATTTTTCCCTCCAATTTAATATCCTTTCACTCTCCAAAGACCAGTGATTCCAATGAAACCAATTTCATTGAAATCCGAGGTCATTTGCCAAAATGACACGAAGAGAAAGCCAGAGTTTCGCCAAACGTGTTTGGCATTTACTACGAAAACTGC